>VRMD01002093.1:0-14303 GCA_009872375.1 Sminthurides bifidus | reverse complement strand
GAGAGGCAGGAACGAGGATGTGACAGCTTCGGAGAGGTAGTGGATTTTAGTCAGACGGGAAGGAAACTCAATTCCATGCTATAATTTGACGATGATTATGACGGAACAAAGTAGCTCATGTGTGTCAAGAAGCCATGCATCTTTCAGAAACTGTCAGGCCTCGGTGTAAGAAACACTTTTGATTTTGCATTACATAACCCGTAAATTCTATTCATTCACTTCATCACTCTCGTTCATTCATTCAATTCAGTCAATGCAACGGGCTAACTCCGGCTACTCATCCGAGTATGAGCCAAGGAAGAGGAAAAATTGCAACATTTTGGCAAAGTCTTTGAGGAAGGAGTGTTGGCATGTGGTGTTTGAGTTCTTCTTTTCCTCTTCAAATAATCATGATAATAATAAGAAGAACAAGCTAAAAGCAGCCGTATTTGTACTTGAGATTTGGGCCTGTTGTGTGAAATAACTGAGTGCTTGCTCATGTAATTAAGTTAATGCACGTGTTCGCGCGAGTCCATTACCCTTCATTCATGTCCTGGTCAGTAGCCAGGCTATTTGCATGTACTTCTTCACAGGTTTCAATGGTTTTACACCACTTGGTTCATATTGTGCTTGCAGTGCTTTTGATGGTGTGAATGAAAACCTGAGCTACACATTAAATTACAGGGTTTAATTCAGCATTACTTGGAAGTTAAACAATTTACGCATGATTATAATACACGTCGAGAGAGCTTTGCCGTTGCGTGCGATGAAAGATGAGGGTTGCAAAATCTCCAAGGGATCTGCTCTGTACACTTTTACTGGCCTAAATCTGAACCGGGAAGGGGCTTTTTCTAAAAGCTTTGTGAAAAGTTTTAGCCTTACATGGTCCAAAACATTGGAAAAAGGTCTTTACATGGTTAAAGTTTCAACGACGAGAGGGGGTTGGAGTTGTACCAACTCGCGGCTGTACCGGAAGTGGTGGCGTGTCGAAGTATCCAATTGAGAATAGAAACGTTAGCTCGAGCTTGTAGTACGTTAGCAGCCTTTCGATTATAAAAGATCAACCAAGATCTGAGGATAGTTAGGTCACATGAAATGTGTCAAGTCCATCAATAATGTTAATGTTGTTTAGAATTTCAAACATGGTAAACGCCGAAATAGAATAGTGTGACAAGCATTGAAATGTATTTAAATCCTGTTATGTGTAATTTGAATTCATTTGAATCAAGTTGACAAGACCATATGGCTAATTTAGTCACAAAAATAACATGCATCACATGGATGTTAACACACATTGTATGAGAAAACCAATCAAGTAGAGATCAAAGATCACTAAAGTTTTCTTTATGTAAGTTCCGTTGCAAATTTGCTCGCGCTTTGTGAAAGCTTGTCAGTCATGCGTCAGGTTGGCAATAGATGAAAAAATTTGCAAAATTTCGCAAAATAAAGCCAAAATTTCTTTGCAAAAGTGAAGAGCAACCTCCTCCTACTCCTTCCTAATCTGTACATGATTCCGGATTACAACATCGCTGAAGGCCCTACAACTGTGCGTAGCAGATTAGCAAGCTATCGGCTTTCACCCACTTCTTAATTCTTGAACGAGATGCTTGTTCTTATTAGCCTGCTAATGGGAGGCAGGAGGCAGAGGCTGCAGAGAATGAAGATGGAGCAACAGGTATTTTTGCAATCAGTTCACCAAGGTAACAGTAACAGCGGTAGGCAGGTGGGGGAAAACGGCACCCACACATTCTTGAAATTAATTGGCAGTCGCTTCTTCGATAACTGATTCAGAAGATGACCACCTTCCGTGTTCCGACCCATCCACAGATTCGCGCCTTTACCATCTTCACCTTTGGTCTTTGGCAGGGTTGCTGTTTGTTGTTATCGGCATCTTTCGGCACGATGCACGATCTTTCTTACCAATAGTGAATAAATTCCATTTTTGATTAATATTCCTCTGGATTCTACCATTTTAATAAGCTGTTAAATAATTTATGCTGGGCTTCATTTGCTCGTGGGGTCGGATTTCTGCTCTGCAATGAGTGATTTGCAAAATTAGGGGGATTTGATCCACTTCCCTGTTACTTGTGTAAACGTTTTCCTTTTTCTGCTCTACGTTTCGGGAAGTTATGGGGCTTTGTTGCAAACTAGAATTGGCGCTGTAATTTTAAATTATTCGGCCAACAGTACGACATCCCCAGAAGACTGGGTAGTAACTTCGCAGTTGGAGTTGAACCAAAAATTTTCCATGAAAATATCCGGCGTGAAAACTAAAAAAAAATGAATTAATCGTTACGTTTCTTCCGATTTTTACCATGCCTACGTACTTGTTTTTTTCCATCATTCAGTAGCCTACAATTACCTATCCAATTCAGCTTAACAGATCGAGTAGGCAATGGATTGAAAACGTAGCTCATGTTACATTCTCCGATCACCAGCTAAAATTAACGCAAATACACATCCCATATTCCATCCATTAACCCCCAAATGATTGAATTACAGGCTTGTTTACTTAAAATTCTGCACATTTTCTAACGGAAGACTCACCACCATCCGAGGAATCCCAATTAGCTGAAGTCCGCCAGCAAATAAATAATGCATCGCATCATTTGAGTCACGCTGTTCTTTCCCTCATACTTCTTTTCGAGAGCCGTTTTCTTTCCATCCTTGCGTAATCCTACCGGCTGAGTTTCCCAGTTATTTTAGTATTCTTTGGTAAACGTGATGTCAACCGTTACTCAAGCATTAGTAATGTAATCGTTTTCGCTCCGCGACTGGTAAAGGCCGGCAGCCTGCCTGCGGCTCTAAATTTACCTGCGTCAGCAATTCATTTCTGCATGTCTGCTGCTCCTTACCACGAGGTTGAACTGCAATCTGCAATACTAATGGAAATGCGTACCATTAGTATGCATACACTGAATATGTAACTTTTGTAACAGGTTAATTGACTTTGGGCGCTTCTTCATCACTTTTGCTGGTTACATTCGCGGACTCGATCCTCTATGACATATGGAGGACGAATTTCGGACTGCTCTCGACCTTTTTTGCTGCAATTAGTAAACATTTATGCCACATGCCAATAACGGTAACAAATTATGTCACTGGCCGTCAATACTTATCACGTTCTTCAAAAGCTGGTTAATGAGCATAATAAACTTGTGGATTTGTTCGTTGTCGAGACAACAGTGACGCTGACTGACTGGCTTTTGTTTTTCTGCGACATTTCATCTCATCTTTCACTTGCACTTTTGAACGTGTTCCAATTTAGAATTCCTGATCTTGCTTGCAGCCAGTATGTTCGTACCCTTGTTATTATTATTTCTGCTTTTGTTGGTATAATTTAATGCAGAATTTTGAATGTGGCGTTTCCATACGGTGCATTGTTGCAATCCAGCGCCATGCGATGCAAACAGGTACGCTGGCCCAGTGTAGCGCAGCGCCAGCGTCATGTTGCAGCGCAGATTGACTGTTGTGCACTCGTGATGGACTCATGGTGTGCTGTGGGATGCTGGGAAGATGAAGACAGACGCTCAGGTACGAGCATCTTCTATGCCTGCATCTCTCGCGCATCTTCAAACGTTTCCATAGCAGCAGCGTACATGATCTTGTGTGAAGGCTTGTTGGCAAAGACGCTACCACGCGGCAAGATCGCTTTATGCTTTGCAAGCTTGGCTACAAGCGATAAGCGATTGCCTTCGTACATACTGAAAGATGCGGGACTGCCTGCCATGCTGACTTCAGGTAAGTTAAATAATAACTAGCGTTGTTGTATGTGCTCTTCTGGCTTCTAAGTATGCGCTCATCTTCTAGGTAATTTAAGATCCCTTGGGTTTACCATTTACTTGTTCCCTCCGAGAATCCTGCTGCCTACCTGCTACGCACGCTGTCTTCGGCTTCTTCACATGGAGTTTTGACCACGTCTTATTCAAAGAGCATGGATGCATAACGTTTTTCAATCCATGCGAATAAATCCCATTCAGGTACGCGTATGTATTTGCTGATAAACTGTATTACTTTTAGTTTGCTTAACTGTGTTGGAGGATTTTGCTGATGAGTGCATACGGCATTGCATGGAGTCAGCGAAGGAACACATGTACGGCAACATTTCCCCCAAATCGTCTTGTCCCTATATAAAAGATGCGGCTGGCTGGGCTATAATCAGTCTCATCTTGGACATCATCCGTAATTGTTGATCAGTTCCAAGTGTTTTGTTCAAAGTTTCAAAGGATTCGAGTCACTCTTTGGAGTTCTTCACCATGTATTTCAAGGCAAGTTTCGGATTTTTTCAACTTTTTTTCAAGATATCCTTTCAGCATAGTTCGGTTCAGAATTCGGACTTGGAAATCTGATAGGGAGGGAGAGTGAAAATCTCCAGGTTGGTGTAGGTTGGTTCTTTCTGACTGCACAATGGCGGTGAAGTTGGAGGGAGGGAAGATGGCGAGGGTTTCGTTCACCAAGATCCGCTATAGCCCCGGGCGAAGTTTCCCGACTTACACATTGTACAGTTTTAATCCCAGACTCAGCGTTTCAGAAACCAGTTTTAATGAGCTGACGTCATGCACGTGATATGGAAAGTGAAATTAAACGTTTCTAGTCCGTCAGTCTAGAGGAGCATGGGTGGCTGTGGCCAGTGCCCGCCTATTACGTAACACGTGCATGGACCTTTACTAGTGCTGCAAGGTGGAGGAATGAGGGGGTTTTGCAGGAATAAAGGGGTAGTTTTCAAGGAATTCACGGGTAGTTTTGAAGGAATTCAGGGGTAGTTTCGAGGGATTTTAGGGTTTTTAAAGTACTTCTGGCGTTTAAGTTGCTAGTTCGCTCTCTTTGAATTTTCTAAGGATTTCTTCCATGAATGAGTACTTTTAGAATTCCTGTCTTGATTTTCTGATCATTGCTTAATAGAAAAGCCAGACTACATATTGTACTTTCGTGTTCTTTTGATTTTAAGGATTGGATTCAGTAACTTTAGGATATAAGACCCATTTGGTTCCTTGATTATGTAAGGTGCTAGTTTTCAGAATCAGATTTGAAATATTTTGGGGAAAAGGGTTACAATTCCGGCTCTTTCACCGGCAGCCCATAACGTTATTTCACTTTTGCTCTACCAAGATCTTTTGGCAACGAATACGAATCCTAGACCTTCAGAGCTTTTAGTGTCTTCGGTCCTTATTCGGTCGATTCATAGGCTGCAATTTTTCATAACCCTTTCCTCTTCCCACACACTTTTCTCGATAAATTACACGGAAGGATTTAATATAGATCATGTAGGACAAGTTGAAACGTTTGCACAGATTTGGACAAGAATGTCGCAGGTTATCACCTTCATCCTTTTTTGTTTCCCAGTCCTCTTCATTTGCTCCTCCGATAATAGACTCGTTTTGAAGCATTTGCTTGGAAGAAATTGGCCTGATTTATGGCTCAGGTAGCCTTGACCACAACTTTGCTTTAGTTAAGCAATTGAAATTCTGATTCCATTCGCCTAAAGAGCCAGCTTTATGACCCTGCTATAAGGAAAGGACAACTTATAGGCAACGTACCTACGTTTCCCTTTCTTCTTAGTTCTTATCTGATCAACATAATTGAGTCAGTGGAAGTTCCAATCTTCCAAGTTGTACCTGACAATCGTATTGATGCTAGTTTTTCTTTAAAGTATCAGCCAAAAGTCTTCTTTGTTTTTTCCCAGTGTGAAAAAGTACCATCGACTGGCATTTTTATTCTGGCGGTGCGTTTTTCTTCTAGTGTAGTCTCTTCAAAATCCAGTTTTCCTCCCCAAAAATTAGCATAGGTGATAGCTCCAACGTTGTCTGTGCCATTGTATGCAGACTGGTGGACTTGCACTTTGTTTTCAAGTTGCTCATAGGCTACAGTACTGGTTCTCTGGACTTGCGCCTGCCACCGCCATATTAGAGCGGAATATTTGATGAGTAGAGCCCGAAGCTCTGTGCAACTTTTTTTGCACACGTGAAACATCTTCAGACGTCAGGTAGTGTAACTGGACGATGTTGAGCAATCAACATAGCGCCTCTTCCTCCCCACCTTCTTCATCTCTTCTCGACCTTGTTTATCTCTGTCTATCTTTCTAACTGATCGCGAAGTAGCTCTTGTGCCCCGAGGCTAGGACGGATAGAATCTTCTTCTCGTATCTCAATCGCGGTGATTTGACACGCATGCCATTGATTTTTTTCCCTTTGTTTTTTACGCCACTTGTTTCATCTTCCTAGCGTATGGAGAGAAGGGAATTCCGTTGCTGGAAATGCCTCAAAAGCAGGGTTGAGCCGAGGATTTAGGCAAAATGTTCGAAACAAATTTTCAGTAGTGCTGATCCTTAGTTCGAAAATAGCTGTTTTTTTGCAAGTTTGTATGGGTCAACTTCCACGCCAATATTTGATTAGTGAATTCAAAGATGTTGTTCAAGCAGGGATGTTTGTTCAACTATTTCGTTGAGTCGTGTTTTAATTGTGTCTAATAATGCTGATTTTACGCCTTGTTTACACAGGGACTTCCAGTCGTCCTTTTGCTGGCCGTCGGCGTCATGGCCCAGGGCCCGGGTGTACAACTACCCGACCCCCGAACCACCCCGTGGAACGTACCTCCCACCACGAGAAAGCACCAGGCCGCCTCCACCACCCCCACCACCAAACCAATCTCAAACTCAAATCGACGCTGAGGGTCTGAACCCTGACGTAAGTTTGCAAAATTTCTCTATTTTTTTCTTCCGCCCAGCATACTTACTCATCCTGCAGGTGCATTTGGCATAAGTATGAGACGTCACCATGAGCAGGAGCTATTAAACCAGGTAACAGAGCAGGAATGCGGTAAAACTCGAGCTTTGTCACCACTCATCTTTCATCCCCATACTCGTCATTTGTCTCAACATGACATGATTGTCACGAGTCAGGATATTAAGAGGGGGAAACTGCCCAGGATTTTTCAACAGTTTCCCCAATTTATGAAATGGGATGGCATCTCAACCATTGTTTTTACATATGCAGGCGCGAAAGCTAAAGTAAATGATGGATTGGCTCACACTTCCACCTGCTGCGAGGGTAATTATGATTTCGTATCATCGATAAATTACCGGGGTATAATTCGCAGTCACTGTAATTTGTAATGCGAAACCCAATTCTTTGAAAGTATTGCGTTTCTTAAGTTGCACAAATCCTCGATGTTCGAGTCCTAGGTTTGCATTTAGTTTGATTGTTAGTTATAGAGTAGCTGAGAGTTGGACTGAGTTTCAGCTTGGAACGAGTCAGTTTAACCGAGATTCATCATAAATCAGTCACGTGAGCCTGAGTTATGCTCTAAGAAGGTGAATGAGTGAAAGTAGCCAGCCAGTATTTGTTTCCGTAAGAGTCTCAAGATGCATAATTCTGCAATAAGTAAACACTTGAGAGGTTGCATCATTTGCAAATCAGATCAGGAACCAAGGATATTGAATTACGTGTGACGTTGCGTGCAAGCCTTGCAGTGGACTTGTTGCCTCATTCCTGTAACTGCAAATTATATAGTCTTCATCTTCTCCTTTCGGTCCGCCCTGTAGGGAACTAGTGCACACGTGGATTTTTTGACTTATTTCTCCATTGTTGAGCCGTGCCACGAGCCTTGGAATATGGCTTGGCCAAATCACAAGTATCAGTTTCAGCCTGGTAGTGCAAGGAAGATGTGGACAGGGAGGATGAAAATGGAGGATGGAAAGGGAGGATTCGGAATGTAGAACCGCATGTTCTTTGTTTTTTTCCTTGCTAGTGAAAGACTTGATTGTTGTGCAACTTTCTTTGAGGCTGTTTGAAGATCCCGTTACGTATAGCTTTTATCATTGCCGTGTCTAGGCAAGGCGGGCACATACTTTATGTACTCATTTAGCACGAAGAAGACAACAGAAGCTTTTGAATAGCCAGTTCATCATTTCACACTAGACTAATCATCCTCACTCCCCATCAATTACAAGACTGTAATGTACCTGTGCTCGGTATTGTGCTCGAGAATACGCACCTTTGAGCCAGCTAATAAGCATAAGTAGCCGAGTCACTCGGCGTCATTGTTTTCAGCCCGTGTGTCAAAGGAAGAAAGGGGATTTCATCTCATATTAGCCCATTAAACCGCCTTCTTTTTTTTGCATCGGGCATAAAGTACAAAGGGAATGTTCCGTCGCACTGGCTAACAGCATTGTCCTCGCTGAATATGAATGAGAATGAGAGACGTTAATGTAAACTTGTAACGTGTTCGCAACAGGGGTAGTGTCCAATTCCTCTCTAATCATGACAGGATCAGGTGCGTATTGACAGCTTTGTCAACGCCTTTCGCTTGTAATCTTCCCGTCGTAAATCCTCAAGTCGTTGGTCGCCTGTACGTGTGTGACAGGACATGGAGATCATGAGCGATTAGCAATCGCATATTTTGGTTGAGTGCCTGTTGTTGATTGTTGCTCCCGTTACCATGGTGACTAATTGATGCGTAAGGCTTTGAGCTTATGATCCCGGACATGACCTAGGGGTAGTTATTGCGTGTTTTGAGCACTTCAGCTTGTTCTTCCAGACTGTTCTACCACGAGTCATGATGACATCCTTGATGTTTACAAGGAGATGGAGATGGTGAAGCATCTGTGCAATTTGCATAAAAAGAGTTCTTTCCATGTTTCTTGGCGTTGTAATTGCTGGAGCCCAGGGCTTGATTTCCTGTGTCTGCATGCAATTCTTTTGAAATGTACGTGCAGCTCTGGTAACTCAGCGGGTCTTAGTGATCCAGTAAGGGAAAAAACATGAGGCTTCTTGGAGCTTCTGCCTTTTTTTAGCATAGAATTGAACAAAACTTTTGCTACTACTAATTAATTGCAGGTAATTTAGCAAAGTTGATAGTAGATTGCCTTGATGAACTGGTTGACGTCATTGATTATTTGCCTTCGAGTTGCCGATACAAGAACGCCAACTCTTTTTAGCTGAGATGCATGATGGTACGATGATGATGGGGATGACGATGCGATCATGAGGGAGCTGCCATGGGCTGAACTAGTTGAATCTTTTGGCGTGTAGAGTGCATAGATTAGCATCTGATGATGATGATGGTGGGAAAAAATTAAACGCTTTATTACTAAATTTAAAGGATTATTTAAAGCATTTTGCCCTTTTTTAACTCCCAGTCAGTAATATGTATTATCCAGGGCGATAATTTCGCGGCCCTTTCAGGAGCAATTTTCCAATGTGGCCGCCAACTTATTCATGACATGGTGGAGAACTGGGCACGATTTGGGAAAAAATTGCGCATGAGAAATAATCCTCCCGCTCCATCATTTTCATCTTCGTCATCCTCATCATCTTCTTGATCATTATTCAATCCCCGCCTGCACTAGTCAAATTATACTATTTAAGGACTCAGAGGACTTGAAATTATTGCTCTTGGAGGCTGATTGCTGTAGTACCACACTGTGATTATGTTGGTAGACTTGGTTCTAAAAGCGGCTATGTAAGCTGGTGGATGAAGAAACCAGCGCATGGATCTTCTTTTAACAAGTTTGCTATAAAAAAACAGCACGCATTTGGTAGTGTCCATCCGTAGTAGTACAAGGGATGAATGTTGCACTCAGTTTTTTTACCCTTGCATTAGTTGTTTAGGACGGGGAGAGAGAGAGACAAAAACCTCGTTTGAGAGTCTCCTTGAGGTGGCAAAACAGTTTTGCTTGAATAATAATTAACATTTTTTCATCAGTCCACAACAATCACTAAGAGTCATCAGGAGATGAATCTATTTATTGCCCACACGCAGTTGCATCACTCAAAGCGTCGCCGAGTGCAGCTTAAATGCTGGCCACACATCCCAATGGTGGGTGAAGACAAACAATTTGTTTGTGAGTATTAGCGTGGTCTTTGCGGTATGAGTGACACGAACAGCTGTTGAGCACCAGCGATTCACTTGAAGCGCCGAAAGCCTCAGTTCTGTACCGTTACCACGAGCGCAGCGTCAGCGTCAGCGCTTGAGTGCTCGGCGCTTCTTCTCGTTCTGCATCGTTTTGACGCTGCGCTAGGGTTTAAGACACTGCCACGCTTAATAAGCTCGCTAATCATTTGGACGCGCAGTTACCTTGGTCCTCTTCTTGTGCATTTGACATGTTACATTAGCTCGTTTCTCTAATTCTNGTTACATTAGCTCGTTTCTCTAATTCTGCGAACTGTTGCGTAATTTGCCCAAGGCAAGTTTCAGGTAGCTGGGGATCAAGGCTAAGACGGCAAGCAAGTAGTCGGCTTAAACGGCGTAAAATTCCAAGTTTACGAAAAGATCAGGAGAGCAACTCTTTTAGAGAGGTGGCCAAATAAGGAAAATTTAAGTTTCTGAATGAACCCTTTTAAAGCAGAGGATGAGGTGATGAAGACATTGAGCATCCTTTAGTGACCACGTCCGCCTCGTCGCCGTTAATGATAATTAGCCAAAATTGTTATTTGTTCATGCATCTTTTAAAAACTCGTGTATATGTAACTTACAATTACATTGAACTAAACAGCTTAATTCCATCAGCATACCGCCTGGTTGGCATGGTCACGAAATGACACCTCTGCTCAATGGTCAGGTGGTCAGAGACCGGTTCTTGTCTCTTGATCTTCAAGTGATTCTTGGTCGAATCTCGTAAGTTGCAGCAGTGGTGGCTGGTGGTTCTGAGAGTGTGAGTTATCCGATACTCGTTTCTGATCATGATCAGGATTGCTTGGAAAAGTGATGATGGCAAGTGCCTAGCAATCAACTCACCTGTGGCCACTTTAATTCCTTTTATTACACACATCATGGTTCATCATCTTGTTGGAAATTGTGCCCATTACATGGACAGTGTATGGTTTCATTGTTGCCGCATCAACATGTTCTCGATGACCTTTCCACACCGTCTTAAAGCAAGGTTGCCTCCTCACTTTACAAGCTCTCATCTTTGTGTAATTGCGCTCGTCTTTTGCCCTGCTGATATTGCACAGGTGCAGAGCAGGACCAGTTTGCACTTGGGCCAATCTTCACACTTGTAGCGTGTATCGCTTCCTAACGAAGTTACAACGCTTATTTCCGTAGGAAACGATCTTGATATCCATGACGTAAGAATTGAATTTTAATTGAAACTCATGAAATTCAATGAAATTGACGTAGAAGATAGGCGTATTAGAGTAGGTGCAGTCGTCCAGTGTCTTTGCTCACCTGTGGAATTGAATTAGGGAGGATTGACTACAGGTGTGGAGGAAGCATGCATGATGCATGCGTGCCTGCCTGCGCCTTTGCAAATCGTCGCCTTGAAATTCTGACGATGTTTTGATGAGCAACCTGTTATATTTAATTGCCCATTTATCAAACTGCATATTTAAATGAGTTGGCAACTTTTACAAGTCCTTTGCCTTTATTCCATACAGTGTGCCAGGTGGATTAATCACATCATTTTTCCTTTCAACCACCATCTGCTGCAGTTAACACTTTGTTGTTTTTTGAAGGGACTAGCACACTCCAGAGCTCAATTAGTTGCCAAGGTGGCAAAACATCTGAAGAAGATGATAAATATTATTACTTTTAATGCAAACAAATCAGAGTTTTTTTTTCATTTAATCCTTGTTTTTGTCCCTTTAATTTCAAGTTCAATCAGACTTAAAGAGTTGTTCAAGGCGTTTAGAGCTACTGGTCCCCAGAAGCTAAACTGGTCATACGAAAATTAAGACCAGGCACGTGCATAAACCTGTTTGTAGTTTTGGTAGTGGTCAATCAACAGTTTTTTTCTGGAGAACAGGACATTTTTTCAATTTTCAGTTCCATTCTTGCCGTCAAATAGTCTAAGTAAGCTAGTAAGTTTAGCTAAGCCAGTGCTTGTGTCTGCCCACACTTTTGACAGCTGTTGATCCCCTTAAGATTGATTCCCCACCTGCAATCAGCCATCATGGATGACTCCCCCCCAGCTCGTGCTCTCAGAAACAAGCCTTTTAAGTTTTTGATCCACAGCCTTCGAATTCCTCCATGTCTATGCGAGCATCCTCATCACGACAATTTGTCTTCAGGTTGCATAAATGCAGCAGCCAATTCTAGAGATGATCACATTTTGCACATTCAGCCAGAGTTGAATTTGCACATGGGAGACTTAGGATCGGCAAGCCCACGTACAAAACCAGAAATTCTTTATTGTTCTTCACCGAGGAAAAAATTAACTTGAGCATTGTTCAGCTTGACGTGTTCCATAATTCTTCTTGTAGTCGTGAAGTTTCGAGATTTACGGAGTCGAGCAAGATGAGCGAACCTATACAGAAAAATTAAAACTTTTGCACAAGGTAAACATTGCAAATATTCTTCACAGGCACAGGGCTCTAGCCTATACTTTATGGTAAATTTTGCAAAGGTTTTGATCACATTTAGTCACCCTGACCTTAGCAAGGTTTGCTCCCTTTAGTCGTTTCACGCTCTGCTTCCATAAATACGATCTGTAATGGCTGTCTTAATTCATTCCACTGATTAGTGATGCTCATAATTTGAGATGATATGATTGCTGGTGCCACACCTTAAGCCGTGGGTCTGTGCTCTTTGCCTCCAAAGATCTTCTGAGGATGACGTTGTTCTAGAGTCAGATCATAAATTTGAGCTTGTTGAAGTGTTTTTTTCAAAATGTGATATCATAAGTTTTGAAACTTGTTGCTTGTTTCTTTCGTTTTTCCTCCACCGGATGAGGCAATTGCCCCCAGGTAGTATGATCTTTGGAGCTGTAACATGTAAAGGAGCTTTGCACTCGCATAATTACACCATAATTATGGTTTTTCAATAGTTTCATGAGCTTCTTATGCACATTAACTCAGCGGGACAGGATGAACTTTGAACGCATGAATGAAATCCTTGGCAGTGGCTGCATGCAGTTTTTGCAAAGTTCCCTCGCACACTTTTTGCCGTAACGCAATACTTTAAATATTTCATTTTCTTATTCACATGTAATAATCGTGAAGGGGCATGAAATGAAGGTTTGGCGCTGATCACTGAAGCTAAAGCATGGGATTTGCATTATGTGGCTTTCGTCCTCGTAATGTTGTGGAAGATTGGCAAAGATTGGCGAACTAGCAGAAGTTGAGTTAATCTTGGAGGAGCTTTTAAGCTCATAACATAACTCCTAGTGTGTAAGGAGGAGGAGGTGGGATGCAACATCAGCCCCATTTACTTGCACCGAATACGTAATTGTTTATGAGGTTTACACGAGGCAATGATCAAATGGCAGATCGCATCGCATCTCATTTTCTCAGATGATCTGCTGGGATGAAAAAACCTGAGACTTCCTGCAGAGCGCTAACGAACTTGCAGCTCCGGCGGACATGTTTGGCTATGTGCATGCACAAATGTGTAGCACACAAGGTGTTGCACCACAACTCATCATGAAATGATTCATCTAATTGTCTCTACTAAAGGCACAAATTCAAATTTAATCAAATCCTTTCCAAACATGGGCTGTTGGGTCTAGTAGTGGAACGGAATCTAAGAAATTTACTTTCCTATTTCTTCTTTCTTTCTGCCGGCTTACGTAATGTTTATCACCATATCGTTTCATCTCATTGCGCTGCAAAGAAAAAAACCATGTTTATTTGTCTCTCACGATAACAGCGTCGCTTACGGCGTTCACAACTTCTAGTCGCATCCTTTGAAAGGTGATGCATTCCTTTTTTGTAGACGCTGCGCTGATGGACGCTGCAAGCGTCGGCTTTTGGAAGCTACTACTGTTTCTGAGGAGTAAAAACGCTTTCAGTTTCAGCAGCAGTGGACGGCATGAGGGTTTCGTTTTTTTTGACACGCGTCGGAAATTCGGTACCATTCAGACCGAAATTCATAAGAAATTCAGATGCATTCATGCAAGCTGGACTTGCATCAGATCTGCAAGAGAGCCAAATGAATGACATTAGTGCCACTTTTGAGCCTTTGCGCATGCTTGGTGAACCCCATGGTACGTCTGCTTTGAACATGTTGCGAATCACAGTAGCGCATTAATTGCGTTTTTGACTGATGAAAATTGCCAATTCAGTACGTGAGAAGTATGGGGAAGTGGTTCGTGAGTGAGACAAGTTTACTTGAAATTTGCAACTTTTTTGCACAATTTTTGAAGGAGCTCATCACATTGATTCGGCAAGGTAGAGGATCCCAGCCCATTCTCCGTTAGAAAAACAAGTCACGAATCTTTGGCTAGCTGAAGGGAAACTTGAGCATTGAGATTTCTTGAATTTGCAAATGTGTTTCCCCAGATCCGGTTGGATGCATCGGCCAAAAAGCTTAATTGACTTCTCAAACGGTGTTGCTCTAAGCCTTTGGCTTTGGTAGTCACACTAGACGAAAAAAATTCATAATTAGCA
>VRMD01002092.1:0-14305 GCA_009872375.1 Sminthurides bifidus | reverse complement strand
CAAGGACATCACCAGAGCTGATTCATACCATTGTCTTGTGCAAGCGAGCCCTTTCACTTTTATAAAGGCTGGGGAAGGGTCAAAGGTGCACAAGTAGACAGCAAATCATAAACCGAAAAGCATTAGCCGAATTAGCTAATTCGTTTCTTGTTTTACCAAAAGATAGTTCTGGAATATCTTGTAAGAGAGGAGAGATTTGTAAACTACCACTTGTTGAAGTTATTGAGCTTGCCGAGGCTTTGTACAACCGCTCCAGGGTGTTTACATTACTGTGTCAAGTACTAATGGACGCCGTCAGTTCCGAGTTCCGATTCGACCAGGGTGACGTCACAATGCATTGATCACGCAGGGAGTGCGTGTGTGAGAAATATCAGAGATGATCATCAAAACAATATTATTTGCGGATGAAGGACAAATGCTTTTCCTGGAAGAACCTTGTCACACAGACAACGCGATGTTAACTTTTATGGCAACAGCGACGGGTTAGAAGTCAGAACTGTGGATTACTATGCAAACAAACAGAGGTTATTGTTGGTCCTTTAAACAATTCTTTGTGTACATGAAGGGCAGTGGATCTCTATGAGACAAAGAAAGTGAGGTACTTGAGCTTTGATTACTTAACAGGAGCAGTTACCAAAATATCTCGAGTAGAGCCTGGAAGAGATCAAGGTGAAAATAACAGCTTGGAGGCGACTAATACTGGGAACAAAACAGCACCAAGGACGTTTTGCGAGTGAAATCAATACGGGATAATTAGGATGGAATGGACAGTCTGAGAAATGTGAGAAGCATGAGAACTGACTGGAGGCATTGAGTTGCTGTCGCTGAAGCGTTCATAATGACATTTATAGGGTTTACCCCTTACCTCTTTTGAGTATAAAAGGGCCAGGAAACTCCAGAGAAGACATCAGTTGCATCCTCAGCCAATTCAAGTAATCATCTACTAGCAAACCTCTTCTTGTAACCTCACGAGCTTTGAAGCTACCCGATTTCATCATGAAAGTTGTAAGTTATGAGATTTTGAAGTTTGAAATTTTTTGAAGTCCTTCCTGTTCTCAAAGTATTGTAGCAATGGTCTACAAACGCAGATTTTCTCCTGAATTTCTCCGAATATTTTCGTAATCCCTTAGGATTTTTGACTCATTGCAACCCCTATTTCGTTTTGCAGTTCATTGTTTTCGCCGCCGTGATCGCTGCCAGCGTTGCAGCCCCCAACAGCTACGGCTACCAGGTAGTGAGGACCACCACCCTCCCACCTCCACCTACCTCCACCAAGGTATGAGGCCCCGAAGTACGAGGCTCCCAAGTACGAAGCACCGAAGGTAGCTTATGAAGCTCCCAAGAGCTACGATTCCTACGGCAAGATGGCCGCCAAGGTTGAGCAAATCCCCATCATCACCCATACCTTCGACACCGACCACAAGGGAAACTACAGACTCGAGTGAGTGATCTTGCCTAATGATTTACTGTTTTGCCTGCTTGATTCGGCGGTTGAAACTATTGCTGCTTAGGGAGCTAAACGGAAATTGTGATATCATTGTGTTCTATTGCAGACTTGAAACCGGAAACGGAATCCGTGGCCATTCCCAAGGAACCTTGAAGGACATCGGAGCCAAGGAAGGACCCATCGTTGCCAAGCAAGGAACCTACTCCTACGTCGGAGATGATGGCAAGACCTACGCTGTCAACTGGTCCGCTGACGAGAGCGGTTTCCACGCCACCGGAGACCACTTGCCCACCGCTCCACCCATGCCTGAGGAAATCCGCAAGAGCTTGGAGGTTCCCCGCATCCCTGAATTCCAGCCTGAGCACGAGCAGGAGCGCGAACGCGGCCAAATGAAGAGCTCCTACGGCTATGCCTCCCACGAGGTCCGTCAACCCAGCTACTCTTCCTATGCTCCAGCTCCAGCTCCAGCTGGCCCACCAGCACCAGTCCCAATCCGTTCAAGCTACTAGATTTGGACTTCTAAAATGACGTCATTTCATACCTGATAGTTGAAGACGTTAGTTTTGTAAACGCTGTTAATTTTTTTTACTTTTCTTTGTATACTTCTCGATATCTGCAGTCATTCTGTTCAGAGGAACTACTACGGTATATTGAACATGTGATTTTTAACATCTGAATTACGTCGAGTCAAATGACACTGCAATAAAATCATTTTCGCATAACTATGTTTAACTTTTACTTGACACAATTTTGTCCTTTCACCTTACCACCTAGTATCATTTCCTGCTGGCAAGTTTTATGACAAGTCTTCGCCTTGTTTACAATTGTAAATGTACCTGATAAGCTCCATGAATGGAAGTAGACATGCGATTCTCATCAGTTCATACAATTTTGACTCGCCGTGAAAAAAGGTTTAGTGATGGCTGTTTGCGGTATGCGACCGTTGTAGAAGACATCACAGCGATTTATACCTTTTAAGGTTTCAGCACGGAGAGAATTCCTAGTTTAAGAGCATTCCTTCTTGCTGAATTAATGCGCATTTGGGCAATCAGCTTAACTTAAATTAACGACTGATCCGAATCACTGAACCTTGACCATGTTATCTAGAATTTAAACATTCCATCCATTCAGTCATTCTTTTCCTAAAGCACGTCCAAGAACTAGAGTTGGAGTCTTCTCGACATCTATTTCCTGTTGGAGAATCCTAGAATGTGAATACATTCATTCTAAAGTAAAACATCTAAAATCGAGTTGCTGTTGACTCCAGGATAAGAGCCTTGCGTATGAAGTTGGAAGGAACTGAAAGAGATGAATCTTGTCGAACGCGTCGTTGTAGTCACCTAAGAGTATAATATGCAATGTTACGCAAGTTTTTCCCCAGAACAGGAATAGCTTTTGCACATCCAGTCCACTTTCTGAGTTACACTTTCTTAGGAACAACATTTAAGTTGTGTGTTCTAATTCAATGGTTGGAAAAAAGCTCTTGGTAAAGGATTGTGAAAATTCTGGAGAAAAGTATCGTTCCTCTATAGCAAGGTCTCTTATATAAAGTCCATGGCAATTTGAAGCTCATGCGCAGATTTTTTTGCCAGTTCTTCTGAAGTAAGAGTGCTAAAAATCCCTCATGTTCTGAAATAAGTGATTTCTGAGCGTCGAGTTTTCATCGGTCATTCCTGAAGCTGGCCTGAAGAATTGTTAAAGAACTTTTTTTACCAACTGACCCCTTGCAACTTGCCGACACCCGGGTCGTATTGTAACATTTGGTGATAAGATCCGGAAGGTTCGAAATTCACAAACATTGTAGGAGCTGTCACATTGGTGCAGAAGTGTTTCTTTTTAATCACAATGACCAGAACTAACGCAATTAGCTTAAAGGCTGTACATCTAGAGAGGATGAGCCCTGGAAGCTTTCGACGGCTTGTCAGATTGACAACGCCGGTGATAATGTAGGTGCCCAAACTATTTTTTCGTTCCTTTGAATGACCAACCTGTGTTACCTTTTGGTGATTGAAAGTTTTTTTTCAGTCTCCTTTGTAGCTTCGTTCTGGGTTCGGAAGCATTTCATTTAGAGTGGGTCAAGAACTTTTCCGTACAGCAAATGCCTGCCGGAGCGGTCTTGGCTGGCGCAGATAAAAATGGAAAAGTATATGTTGCAAGAATAAGAACGCGGATATCATCAGCCAATGTGGTTACGAGTCATCCTCCCGGGTAAACTTCATGCGGATCTCAATACATTTTACGCAGTAGTTGAAGGCACTGAAAAAAAGTACACTTCTGACTACGAAGTAAGTGAATTTCTTATCATCTGCAGTAATTGAGGCTTTTTATACGTTAGCTTTTCACACACCTTTGTCCTTCCGTTGGCTAGAAGTGCTACATTAGACCTCATGCTCCATATCAACGGGATTCCGGAGATGGCCGAATTTCCTAACATTGCATTGCCTCGAGGCTAATAGCCAGATCGAATTGATTACTTTGGAGATGAGCTATTGTAAATTTTAATTGCAGGTACTAGTGAAGCATTCAGGTACTTTATCCTGGGTAAGTACCTTTAGTTAGATTGATGCGGGTTTGGAGATGTATTCTTGAGAAAGTGTTAATTGTTGTCCTTGCCTGTTACAATGAGTCTCTTTCCCCGCACCTGTTTTCAGCAACCAGTGCGGAATGGAAACATTACCTGTGATGCAGTGGAAGGTAGGAATTTTCAGAACTAATAGGTTTTTAATGACTTTTATTCCTATATTTCATCTTATGTCCTTCAACAAATCAATTTTAACCTGTGTTTCCAGGTGGCTGGGTTAGAGAAAGAGGTATGAATTCCACCCCAGACACTAAAACGAGCTGACTTTTATATTCATTTTTGCAATCTTTTTAGCTCTGTTGCATTAAGATCTTTGATGATTGGGTTCGATTATGTCAA
Organism: Sminthurides bifidus; assembly: GCA_009872375.1. Classification (NCBI taxonomy): domain Eukaryota; kingdom Metazoa; phylum Arthropoda; class Collembola; order Symphypleona; family Sminthurididae; genus Sminthurides; species Sminthurides bifidus. The sequence goes on along the minus strand of VRMD01002092.1, from coordinate 9,938 downwards.
TTCGTTACTATTTTTTGTTTATCTCAACTAGGTGATTGCACTTGTTCGAGACGCTACATCGGTATGGGAAGCGTGACAAGTGAAGAAGCTTCGGTTACAATCGGATGGGTGGACCCAAGTACAGGATTTTTGCATGCTCCTTATAACGTTACCCGGTTTATCCTGAGGGATTATAGCATTCTTTGTCATACCTGACCCTGACGCCTGAAACTAAAATAGACTATGACTATGTAGCATGACTTTTACTCCAAATAAATCCAATAAAATAAAAAGTCCAAGAGTCATTAAATAGTTGTCTATAAACATGTTTGTGACGTTACTCTGGAAACGAGCAGTGGGGATGACGTTGCTACCGCTACATCCATGGCGCTAGATGTTTGCATCACTTTACCGTGATTTTATAATTTGGTCATGTGCTAGTCGAAATCCCAAATCATACAGTACCTTCCTTAGGCTTCGCCCAAGCTAGAAGCAACTTACCTCACTTGACATTGGTGGAGAGACAACGAGTGGAATATCACTTCATTGTGTATGTATGTTCATGCATGTACTTCATGTTGACTTTCACCTTAAACTCGAACAACACCCACAGATTTCACTTACGTTTGCTGGAACCCTTCCGGCCTTGGAAGTTATTTTCGTTCAGATTTGAACCACATCTTTGTTTAACGAATCACCCGTTGTAGTGCAAGCTGATAGTTGATAGCCATGTGGGCATCTTACAGCAGGGCCACAGGCTCACATCCAGCCAGGGATGTTTGTGTACTAAACAAGGTCAGGCATGTAAATTTCTTTCTCCTGAGATATCAAACTTGTTTTTGACTGTCACCAGATACTCGGCATGAGTTAAATGCCTCAGCCCTTCGTCCTAGTCGAAGAATTTATGAGTATATAAAGGGGCAGGAAGCTCCAAGGAAGTCATCAGTTGCATCTACAACCAATTCAAGTAATCATCTACTTGTAAGCAGCAAAGCAAAAGTCTTCCACTTGTATCCAGCTCTTTGAAGCTCAAATAGAGCCTTATCACCATGAAACTCGTAAGTACTGGTAGCTGAAAATTTTGAAATCTTTTCAAATTTCTCCGGTATTTTACCCGTCAACAGTACAGGCCTGACCGGCTTGGCCCGAAATTCTAGAAAATTGTTCAGAACGACCTGTAACTAATAGCAACCATGTTTGGTTTTGCAGTTCATTGTTTTCGCCGCCGTGATCGCTGCCAGCGTTGCAGCCCCCAACAGCTACGGCTACCAGATGGTGAGGACCACCACCCTCCCACCTCCACCTCCTCCACCAAGGTATGAGGCCCCGAAATACCAGGCCCCCAAGTACGAAGCCCCGAAGATGGCTTATGAAGCACCCAAGAGCTACGATTCCTATGGCAAGATGGCCGTCCGAGCTGAGCCCATCCCCATCATCACCCACACCTTCGACACCGACCACCAGGGAAACTACAGACTCGAGTGAGTGCCTTCTTAGTTCAGTGGTTGAACCAGGCTGATGCTGATACACAGTAGGAGAACAGCTTGTCATATTAACCGATTTCTCTTTACAGACTTGAAACCGGAAACGGAATCCGTGGACAATCTCACGGTATGTTGAAGGACATCGGAGCTTAAGGAAGGACCAGTCGTTGCCAAGAAGGGAACTTACTCCTACATCGGAGATGATGGCAAGACCTACGCTGTCAACTGGACCGCTGACGAGAATGGTTTCCAAGCCACCGGAGACCACTTGCCCACTCCTCCCCCAATCCCTGAGGAAATCCGCAAGAGCTTGGAAGCTCCCCGTACTCCTGAGCGTGATGAATACCATCAAATGAAGAGCAGCTACGACTATGCTCCCCCCGCTCGTTCCAGCTACCAAGCCCCAGCTGCCCCACCAGCACCTCTGCCAATGCGATCCAGCTACTAGATTTCTCCATTTTCTTGGGCCAAAATGACGTCACATCTTACCTGTTGAGTTAGAAGTGTTACGAGATGTTATATCTTTAACGCTGTACATTTTTTTACTTTTCTGTGTAATCTGTTCACGATATCTGCAGTCATCGGAGCTACTGTACCTTGTACTCGTGATTCGTCAATCTGAATCCATTCTAGCCGTTAATGACACTGCAATAAAAATTATTTTCGCAATCCTGAAATGAGGTCTTGGCTTTCATCATTTCCTTAACTTTAATCAAACACGAACGCTAATTACAATTGATTTGATGATACGGTATCAGCATAAAGTTGCATCTAGCTCTTCACATTAGCAAGTTCGGTAATTTCATAGCTGGTCAAGTAGTGATTGTCGTTTGCAACTGGAACTGCTGCATTTGCAGATTCGAGACTTTTCGTCCAACTTGTCGACTTTCGCGTCCATCTAAAGATTATTCAAACTTTAGTAGCTTCAAGAAGTGAAACTACCGCAGATATCCTCGCTGATGATTAGCTTTTTTAATTTTGAGCATTTAAAGTCAGTTAAGCGAGTTGCCTGGAGAAAAGGCGAGTGATTGAACTGAAAGATACTTGAAAATTATGCAGATTCCTCTTTGTAACGACACAAACACTACTGCCTTATTGTTATCATGATGATATAGTTTCACCTATTGTCATTTTATCCCTATCTTTCAGGTGACTATGACACTCATTTCCATGACAACCACATTGGAGATCGGATCTCCAGAGCATTGCAACAGTTTAAAAGGATTGGCTTGCCAACAATAAAATGCTTCACAGTCGAGCCAACAAGGAGACCGATCCCTTGGAAACTAAATTCGATCCTTAATTATTGAGTTGTTGCATTGTAATGTCTGGTGAGGCATGAAAGCAGTGGTAAAGGTAAACCAGAAATGTTTTGCGAATGCGACCCTTAAAGGGTCTGCACTTAAAATGTAGCCAAAGAGAATCTTTTCATCGCCTCTTGAAATTCTAAAGCGAGAGATTCAGCCCCTCGTTATGACTTTCACCTTCACCTTTACACTACACGGATTCCGCTCCAGTTGTTCAAGACCCCTTCCTTGTCCGACCTTGAAGAATCATTAGGAAAAGTATTTACTTATTTCTTTCACCAACCACCATATGCCTTGCAGTGGAGTTCATGAACCTCAAGTCCCTGCCACGGATTAGGTCATTGCCCTCTGAACACATGAATCTTTACGTTCTGCCGGGCCAAGGTCGATCGTCCTATGCGGACATTACATACCATGTGAATTTTGTGGTCGAATCTGAAGCTCAGATTCTGTTCCGAACATTTAACGTTTCCCATAACGTTTTAAGCCCTTCCTTTTGATGAAACGTGATGACCTGTTGCGTGATAAATGACATGTATGTCGAATTGAGTACGCAGAATTACGCTGCAGTAGATCACTTCTTATTGCTACCCCCTCCATGTCCCTTGCCCTGACGATAAGAGGCTGTCAAGGTCTCCTACCCAGGAGAATTGACCCTTACAATGCAGATTTCCCGAATCAATGGTTTTAAGGACCCTCACCTCCTCCAAACAGTTTATGATCCACCCTTTGTGTTGCGTTCGCCTCTAAACTACTGGCAGACAAAGACTTTCATTCAGGTTTTCTCGTTAAGTAGAATAATTTCTCTTCTCACATACCTATTTTCGGTTCATTGCAGATACTTAAACCAGGATAAATACACGCTCCAGGGAAGGAACTCAGGTCTGAGATCACGTGATTGTTAGCTGTGGTAGTTTGATCTGAAATGCGATTCTCTTGTTGTTCATGTTGTTGCCCAGTCTACAAATAAAGTTGTTTGTCTCTCCTGACCTTGAGGGGATACTCAGTCCGGTTACATCACGCAGTTTTCAGGGTCGCGAGAGCTGCGTCGGATTGCACTGTTTGCATTTCCTCCCTCAGAATCGCGTCTTGTAGAACAAAAGGGTTACGGTTGCAATAATGAAGGCACAAGTGAGTCAGTCACGCTCAGGACCCTGGTTCTTCCCCAAGTGCCACATGGAGTAATCGTTAAGACAATTGGAGCGAGATGTGCTGCACAGCAACTTTGGCTTTGAGGACGGGTTCCTTAACTTGTATAAAAAGGCCGGGAAGGTTTCAGAAGGCATCAGAAAGTCAACAGCCTTTGAGAAGGAAGGACGCTCTTTTGTAGCAAGCTGGCCGTATATAAAACCTACAATGCGATTTGTAAGTCTCGTTTCGTTTTTAAGGGCCCAGTGGAACTTGAGCGTTGTTACAGAGCAAGTGACTTGGAAAATGTGGTGTTTTTCATTAGCTAATTTGATTATTTTTTTCTTACAGTTTGTTGTCTTCGCCCTTATTGCAGGAGCCTTAGCAGCTCCTCAGTACGGATATGGTGACTCCTCCAGGGGCCTCGGTACCTCAATGAGCTTCGGTGGCTCATCACGCTTTGGTAGTTCATCAAGCTTCGGCAGTTCATTGAACCTTGGTGGTTCATCAAGCCTTGGCAGTTCACTTAGCCTTAGCAGTTCGTCAAACCTCGGTAGGTCATCAAGCTTTGGCAGTTCACTGAGCCTTGGCAGTTCATCAAGCTTGGGCAGTTCATCAAGTTTGGGCAGTTCCTTGAGCCTTGGCAGTTCATCAAACCTCGGCAGGTCATCAAGCCTCGGTAGCTCATCCAGCATCGGTTTCGGAGCCCAAGTGAAAGCACCAGTACCCATCCTTACCTTCAACTTGGACCAGAAGGAAGGTCAACATGCTGTTCTGTAAGTGAAAGTTTCATTTCCGGTCAATTCATTTCAGTCTGGCATCTGATGATAAGGGGTTTGTATCTGTTGCAAGCGTAGTATAAAATGGGACAAATTCATTCCAACAGCACCGAGGGCGCCGACCGGACCGTTGTCCGATCCAATGGCATTCTCCGTGACCTGGGAGATGTCGAAGGCCCCGTGAACGTCCAACAAGGCTCGTTACTCTTACGTTGGTGATGACGGCAAACCCTACACTGTGAACTGGACCGCTGACGAGAATGGGTTCCATGCCACCGGTGACCACTTGCCAACTCCTCCTCCAGTCCCAGAGGAGATTGCCAGGTCGTTGGAATTGCACAAGAACGGATTCTACTCAGAGGAAGAAGCTAGAGTCGCTGCAGGCCTCCCTTCAAGGGTCACCCCTGCTCCCACCAGAGTCGAAATCCGCCAGGGCAAGCCTGAGTTCCCAATCCTGACTGTCCCCGGGTCATCAGTTTTCCCCTCGGCTCCATTGAGTTCTTCCTTCCCCGCCCCGGTCGTCCCTGGACCTTCTTCCTCCATCTTAACTCCGCCTCAGTCCTCAGTTCTCCCTGGACCTTCTTCCTCCATCTTGACTCCTCAATCCTCAGTTCTCCCTGGACCTTCTTTCTCCAGTTTTACTCCGCCTCAATCCTCAGTTGCTGCAAGACCCCCATCCTCCATCTTAGCTCCGACTCCATCCGTTGTTGTTGCTGGACCTCCAGCCCCGATCGTCGCTGGACCCCCGGCTCCAGGTTTTGGTGGATCTTTATCCTCGCTTTCTGCTGGAGCCCCAGCACCTGTCATCTCTTACAACTCGTATTAATTGTTTGTTATCTTACATTATATCATTTCGGATACGATTCAGGAGAGCAAAAGACTAATAGACATGTAAATAAAAAGCTGAAACATAATTTTTTCCCATTCTTTCTTTTTGTCAAAAAAAACAAATTTCTGACCGCTGGTCGGTTGTAACATAAGCATAGTATTCAATCCTTTACCAAAAGAATAAAATAAGCTTGCAGTTTCATTCATTGTCTCTCAGGGTACATAATTTCTTCAAATGTACTTGAAAAGCTTCTGCTTCTGACTTGCAGCTTTAAGGATTCACACACTTAACTTTTCATTTCCAGCTCATGACTTTCACTTAAAACCGAAGGGTTTGCTGAGATTTATTTAACTTTTCCAACCTCGTACATGCACCATAGCAATGGAGAGACAACAGAAGCTGCTTTCTCCTCCTCCTTCCATGCCTCACAGTTTCTTGTTCCAAATCTCAAGACTGTTCCCGACACCCGTTCCCATCGGAGATTAATGAGGCTTTTAATAGCTCTAGAGACGATTGTCAGCATGGCAAGAGTCTTTATGGTCTACGCCACTTTGTGCTCTTCACTTCTTTACAAATTCAACGGTCGATTAGGTCTCTAATATGCTTTAGCACACTTTCTCCTGATTGTCAGTATGGCAAGAGTCTTTATGGTCTACGCCACTTTGTGCTCTTCACTTCTTTACAAATTCAACGGTCGATTAGGTCTCTAATATGCTTTAGCACACTTTCTCCAGCTTTCAGTTCTTCAACCTCCGTTCCTAGAAAGACACAATTCGGCAACCAATAAGATTTTAGCTTTTAAAATTCAAATATTCATTCACTCAACCCTACAACATCGAAGTAGGCAAAGCATCATCGACACTTTTGTGCGCAATTTTGCCTGCCATCTGCAAGCCATCATTGTCTTTGGCTCTTGCCCTTGCGTCAACCTTATCGAATTCTGGCACCCGTTCCACCAAAATAACCCACTGGGATTCAGCAATCTTTCGCATATCGGGGGGAGCATATCGGTTTCGCCAAGATCCGACTTTAATCATTAGGTGCTCTTTAGTCTAATTTTAATCCCGCCGTCTTGAATCTCCTCGGTCTTGGCTTTTGGCTCTGAGAGATGCTTAGTATGCTGATTGATATCAAGAATCAGAAGAGACTTACCACATACCTTGTGAGCAGAATCTACGGATGCCACACACATGGTCCATGTTAATGCATCGGTGCCAGTTAAAACCGTATATCATGATCTCAATTGGTGATAGTGGAAAATGCTTTTTAGGAGCAACTAGGAGCAGCGGAGATTACTGCAGACTACGTATTGCAATTAAGGAGCCATGTTTGAGCTCCTGTAATCCTACGGCTTGTTTTCACAATTAATCCCGTTAAACTGCCTGCGATTCTAAAAAATATGCTCTGCCACACAGTCAACCACCAAGAACAAAGAAAGAGCTTTAATCTTTTAAACTTTCTGTTTTTTTTCATCCAAAAGGTCCATGACAAACCGAAAACAAGGCAATAAATCTCAGCCTAAACTGCGGGAACCACGACCCCTGATTCCAGTTTAATGAAGAGCTAATGAGGCAAGTAAGACTGACTCGTGAATTCGGTACGAAAATCTCAATTTTTAATTGTTTTCAGCGCCAAAATCTCCTATTTCCTGGAAGCAAAGGATTGGAGAAAGCACTTGCTTTCAGTTGACGGTGAGCGGCGTGGAATTCTCAGACGACAACTAGAGCAATTTGTAGTTGAGTTTTCGACATGTGGAATTTCTCTTCAGGGTGAAAAGACAATGACGTAGAGCTCGCAGTAACTTTTACAGTGTTGAATAATTTCCGAGTCCTTGTGAAAGGTGACTGTAAAGAGGATTTGGCTGCTCTTTCCCTTACTACAAACATAAGACCATGCAAGTATAGTGCAGTTTTACTGTGTAACTGTAAACTGTACACACAATCCTTAAACCCACATGCAAACTGTGTGGCTTACGCTCCTGCATTCTTTCTCTCCTGCCGTCAGACAATGTGACAACCCGTCGACTTTTCACTCTTCTCGGCACCCAAACCACCCATCCGCCCGCCTGCCCGCCTTTGCTCCAGAGGAATGTTCAGAGATTTGCACACACATCCAAAGAATGGGAAGAGGCTCCCACATCCTTCAACCTGCCCGCAAGGAAGCCCCAAGAGTGTCTTTAGCATCACCAGCAACCGAAAACCAGCCACTAACACTAACAAACTCGGTGAGCGGGACACTGTTTCCGTGGGTTCGGATCAGGGACATGGAGTGTAAACTACGAAGAAGCGGGCGAGAGAGAAGGAGAGTATGCCATCGTCACCCGATACCCTTTCCTTATTACCCGGGTATGGTCGGTTGAGCCGCTCAGTTCGGTAAACGGCTTGAAACGTAGCAAACGTGGTTCAGTTCATTGCATGAACTGCAGTGCTTAAAGCAGATTGCGATTCTCTTTGGTTTGTGTACACTGAATAAAACCAGCCACTAACACTAACAAACTCGGTGAGCGGGACACTGTTTCCGTGGGTTCGGATCAGGGACATGGAGTGTAAACTACGAAGAAGCAGGCGAGAGAGGAGAGTATGCCATCGTCACCCGATACTTCTTCCTTATTACCCGGGTATGGTCGGTTGAGCCACTCAGTTTGGTAAACGACTTGAAACGTAGCAAACGTGGTTCAGTTCATTGCATGAACTGCAGTGCTTAAAGCAGATTGCGATTCTCTTTGGTTTGTGTACACTGAAAACTAATTCAAGTATTCACTTTCTGTGTGAAGGTTTGTCCTTGGATCTGTTCAAGTCGATTGCGATTCTAGATTTTGTAATCTTTGTATTCAAATAGTGTGACAGGAGAATTCGAAAGTGGGAAACCTGCTGAATTCAAATTCGTATGCTGTAGAAACTTTGGAGCTCTGAAAGCGCATTTTGAGGGTAAGTTTTAGCTCATAGTAAAACTGCGAATTCAAAAGTCACCTTGATCATATGAGTCGCAAAACGTGTTTTATTATTTACTTCGAGCCAGTCAATGCTTATGCAATACGTACAGACGTAAAAGCGTGGCTAGAAACAAACATTGGCTGACACCAACATTGAATCGTGTCATGGCTTACTTCCCGTTTCCGAGGTACGGATTTTGTGATTAAAACAGAGCTGCAAAGACCCCCTGTGATTGACATTATCGCCCTAACTTCAATTCTGTTATCTCTCAGTTTCGTTTACACACTCTCAAATTACCATAAAACCCCTTTGCGAATTGGATGTACCCACCGTATCACATTCCCTGGCGTCGCTACCACCTCGGCTGATTAAACAAACCGAGAAAGTTACGTAACACAAGCCACAAGAGCATTGAGACTGTGAGGAGAAAGCAAGCCAAATTGCATAACTCATATTCCTACAGAATTCCCTATCCTAGCTACATACAAACAACTTGTTCAACCTGACATAAGGATGAAAGAGAGGCAGCCATGTCCTCGTGATGACGGCCATGACGTTTGTCAAGTGGCTGTGTGTTTTTTTCCTGTCTTGGAAAAATCTCGACGACAGCTGATGATAGATCAGCCTTCAATTGCTGGTTTTGAGGAAATTTGTCAATCCACCCGGAGGAAAATTAGTGCCATGTTTCGCTCGAACGTACACAACCAATCCGTACGGAGGAGTGAAATGTCTTGGAATAGTCACCGTAGCATTTCTTACTTTCAGTACATTTAGCACCTACCGACCTACCAGTCTGAATTTCTCTACTCAACTTACTATGAGTATTGAGCTGAGACCCTAATTTTTCCAAAACGTTTTATCCACGGTGACAAATACAAATCCGTCCGTCATGACCCTTGTTTCATCCGTCTGTGGCCACGGCTTTTAGGTTCTCTTCCCTTGGTTTTCCGTCATTGTCAAGGAACGTTGTGAATTTCTCTTACTGTGCATAAAAAGTATATCCTAGCTCAAGCCCATGTCCAGGTTTCTTTAAGTTTCTTAGAGACTTTGAGATCCAGCGTGTATTCATTCTCAATCGTTTCTCATGAACGTCCTTGTCCTCGTTATTGAACCTTAGCGAAATGACTCGAACAAGCCCATGTTATCTTAAGACGACGATGCGATGACAACTGGAATGTGCGAATCTGTTTTCAGCACGTTCCTCATCAAGCATAGTAACATACGACATAAGGCCTGCCTGAACCTAGCCAATTGTAAGATTCCAGCTCGAATGCAAATACGAAACCAAGCTAAAACCAAGCTGGAGACGTTTTGTTCATGTTCATCTGACGGAAAATAAGGAAACTCTTATTCTTTGTCAATGTGCGGAAAAACACGTGAATTGTCCCAGCATGAGTTCGGAGAATGGCAAGCAAGCTTCCATAAAGGCTCGCCTGAATAAATGACAATAATTGTAACTGATGCTTGCAATTTTAATCTGTCGCTACAGAGTGCGGACG
>VRMD01002091.1:0-14310 GCA_009872375.1 Sminthurides bifidus | reverse complement strand
ATCTATCTCCTATTCAAACTCTTTCTTCCACAGACACCCTGCAAAAACCCCGGCTTAAATCCTCCTACCAATCGTCACATAATGCGTAGCTTTAGCTCTCTCTCTCTCTCTCCCTCGGTATTGTCACGCCGGCAATAAACACCCTATGCTGTACTTTCCCTTGTCTGGCCAAGAACTATCCGTCCTGTTTCGTCTTCTCTGCATATTGTAGTGCTCGAGAGAATTAGAACTTTCTCTCACTGAGCTCTCAATCCCGTCCCAGGATCACTGCCACTTGGCCTTTAATCCTCTCCTCCTAATTTTGATATTGCATTCTCTTTGAATCGTTAACGGAGTTACATATCCTTTGCATCTCTCCGTAAGGTCGAGTGTGGGATTTTGTGTAAATCAATGCACAGAATCAAGCTCCATACTCCACACCAGTCCTTCAGCTCCCATTTAAATTCAATCTTCTCTCAGTCTTGGCTTGGAGCTGCGCCTACTTCAACTTAACCTTAGATGAGAGGTATAGATCTCTTTATTATTGCAAGTACGACAGTGAAATTCCCTCATGTAAATTTCTCTTCCGTATCCCTGATTTTGTACCTTGATACTTGATGACGAAGATCTAATACGTCAGCAAAGTTCATAAACCGTGTATCTAGTTTCCTTGGGCAAAGTCACGAACCAAAGCTGTATGGAAAGATATCAAAATACACTAAGCTTGATCAAGCTTAAGAAGAAGATATTTTACAAATAATCCGCGTATTAGTCCAGGCCACCAACGGCTTTAAAACTGCATTTCACACGCTTGACGTGATTCCCTACTCGAAACAATCCAATTTACGTGCACATAATACAATCCAGTGTAGCATTTTCCAGAACGTGCCGATACAGCCAAGAGTCTGTGAGAGGGGAAAAGGCTTTGGTATTTCAGACCTGGGAAATTGGGTTAATTTGGCTTTAATTTGTTTGGAATTGGTTTGAGCTTTTCTGAGCGAGGGTTGGAAGAAGTTGAAAGAAGCAAGACCGGAAATCGCCTGTTAGCTGAGCTGGAGATGAGGCTTTATTTGTCGGAGTCGTAATCTTTTTAAATTGGGTAAGTGCTCACAGGAGCAAGTTGGTATGGTGAAAGTCGGTACTTTGCTTTGAGGATGATAATTCAAAGGATTTCTTTACCCGGGTAAAATTTTTGGCAGCAGCTCTGCATTTGTGGAAAGAAGCTCCATGTGTAAACGAGTTAAATAGTTCACAGCTCAGCAAATGCATGGGTAAGACTTGGCTGATGGTAATCAAGTATCTGGGATTAGTATCGAGCTCAAAATCCGAAATCAAAGAGTACCCATCCAGTTCCTGGAAATGTAATAAATCTGTGGGTTATTTATTACGGAGAATACATGGGCTTTCAGGCATATACCGATTTCAGATTAATTCTTATGATGAGAAAACACAAGTTGGCTATATGCCTCCACGCCACACCCGGCTCAACCTTCCTGCGGCAAATTACCAGCTCCTATCGCAAACTCATTAAGTTTTTACCTCTCCAGCTAATCAGATGTATTACGATGCTACTAACGCAAGGTTTACCTAATGCTGCATTAGTACTAGCCTGATTGTGGATCCTCGGCAAACTTCATTTGTAATACGATCTCGTCCTTTAAGACGTGGTAACGTTTTATGTTAGCCCAACACTGTATGTACGGAAGCCCGTATTTAAAATGTTGGTCTCTCAGCTCCACTTCCAAGCACTTCCTGTCCTGAGTTACGAAATCCTTTTCGACCGTCGTCCTAAATTCCTGGACTTGTCCTCATGCAGTATAAATTACGTGGAGGAGTTTCAGAATGTACGCTCAAGGACGTAGCTTTCAACGCCGGGTAATTGGCTAAAATGCTATTTATCAGCAGGGTTGGTGGCAATTAAGTTCCAGGAAGGTTAATAGCATCAAATTATTTTGCAGATATCCTTTAAACCAGGAAGGCTTGTCCTGTTAAATAATTGCTCTCGTATCTTCTTCTCAGGGGTACAAAATTCTTTGTTGGATACGCTAAATGAAGTTGGTGTGACATGTTCAAGAATTCTTTTGTCAAGTTGAAAAAGATAGGGAGTCAGGCACGGAGAAGTTTAAATTTCGCTTCGCTCTACTAATTTCCGTCAAGGTTCTCTGACTGGTCGATGCTCGAGGTTAGGAACTTTTGAGTTTAGAGTTAAAACTTGGTGTCTTCAGAGAAGACAAGCTAATTGAATTGATTTGGCCAGTTTTAAGAAAAACAGAGAGTTCCAAGAAGACTTGAGTACAAAAATATACAGTGGTAGAGAGCAAGTCTCTCAAGTCATGTTTTACCTTGGAGATTGCACAGGGTGGGGTGGGGGTGTGAGAATTTTTATGCCAGCAGCTCTATAACTCCTGGGCGAGAAAAGGAGTAGAAGAAGCAGTCTAAACTGATTTGATGTGCTCAATCTAGCCTTGGAGCGGGTTAAAATTCAAATAAGAGTCTGGATCATCTTGACATGATAAAATCCTCAAAGGACCAAGCATCACATTCTGTTTGACTCTTACACAAGTGTGGAAAGAAGCTTGTATAACAAGGGCGCAAGTTGACTGAAAGGAAAACAACTGAGAATTCGATTACACTTTGCCAGAGCACCAGTGAAAGTTCATGGCACGGTGGCAGGGCCAAGAGCACAGATTGGAATTGACAGATATTATCCCCGGGGTGGAAATTTACAACAAGCGGATTATGTCTATAATGTAGGAGAATAGGGTCTAGGCTAAACAATTTGAATATTAATCTCGGTAAATAAACGTGAGGCTGTACACAGATATGGGGTGAGCTGGAACCATGCTGCGGAGAATGGTGGATGTTAGCGGTTGTGTGGGCATCTCTCAACTTTTAATGACTAGGTATAAGACTTGAACTAACTTGAAGGATGTCACATCAGTTGGAGTGCCACGGTGGGCTAGTGGTGATGATACTGGCTGGAGTTGGAGTAAAAATAAGACTGGAACTAGATTGGGCAACGTATACGCTGCTACTACGGTGTAAGTTTTATGAAGGGTGGCGTTTCGTGGAAGTTGGCAGAAGAACGTGCCTGTGCATGAGATTAGCAGAGAATGAAGTGAGAAAACGGAAATGTACACAATGGTGGATTGCAGGCAGCGTGGCCGAGAGAAGTTAGATAGCTTTGCTGTGTGTGGTCCTTCTCGTGGAGATGTGCAAAAGATGAATCCGTCAAGTTTGTGAGAATTTTGGCTGCCTTATTTTGATGGTGAAAAAGTGGGGAGGAAAGGGAAGCATGGATTGGAAACCACTAGAGAGCTGGTTATGAGCCGAGAAAACCATTAGGCGCAATGAAAGTGGAAGGCTTAAATACAAGGGAATGGATGCAGGCATCTCAAAGGATGAACATGAAATGTTTGTCCCAAGAAACTGGTCTGGGGAAAACACGATCAATAACTCCTGTCTGTTGCTTTCAACTTTCAACAGCTACGCTCCAATGATCTGCCTCTCCGCTCCGTTCGCTCTTGCTGCTTTCACCAGCTTTCACCACCCTGAGTTGAACAAGGAGTGAAAGCAAATGCGTTGACGGCCAGCCTGCCCTACCTCTCGAACAAGTGTGCAAAGGTTCTATATGGACGACGAAACAGGCTCGGGCTAAACTAGACGAAATTGCCAAAGTTGAAAATATATGCTAATCGAATATTCTTCCCGTATGAGTTGTACTAGCGGAGAATGGCTTCCTGTCCTGCTCCTTTGATGCAGACGAGGTGGTGCTACATGCAGCTCACGAGGGCGAAAAACGCCGTAATTGCAAAACTCAAGTGCAGAGTTCTGCCACATTATCCGCTCGCGAAGCTACTTATTTATACGTCCCCAACTTTTTCGCCACGTACCTACCTTCCTATCCAAGACGATCTACTAAGAGTCTATCAGGGGCTATAAAAAGTTTAAACTGATCTTGAACCAACTCTTTCACTCACGCAGGTGATTTAGCCTTTATGTAGCATTAGTGAAATTACATTCCCTCGTGGTTCAATTTCGCCATCTGATCATTCTGTCGCATTCAACTCAGATGCCCAGATGCTGAGAAAAGCACTATGTAAATTTGAAATGGAGAGCTCCCCTCCCATCCTATTCCAATCCTTCCAAAGAGGAAAAATTAAGTCACCAAACCTATTCTGAAAACATTTCGCCTAATGTGAGCATAAAAGATGACTCTATTCTNTCACTTTTCTCTCCGCTCATCTCCATTCCTTATCCTGAACACTTAATGAAGACAGAGTCCTTGTCCCATCAGGATAACACGAGTCACAGACGTAATTTTTGCATATAGAACACTTCCATGAGCTCCCCCTTCTCTGATTCCAGTCCCTTTAATGTGGGTTTACGTAATCGACATTTAAAGGCTTTGGAAATTTCTCTTTTCCGCATTCTCTAAATATTTATTTTTACACAGCTTTGCATTCAGTTAAGCGCAATCGGATTTGATTGTTTAATACTAAAAGATTCATGGCACTAAGAAGGCTGGAAAAATCCACGACGCAATCCCCTCACTCGTACAATAGGCTTGCAAAACTTTGGGAAACACATAAGAGTTACAGATTAAATATGTAGATCATGAAAACAATAAAACTCAAGTACATATTCCCCCTTTCTCAAGCTCTGAGTATTTTAACATGTATCACTTACCAGCCCAAGTTCGTGGAACACCTTAAGCCCTTACTCAAATAACCCTTTCACGCCCCTTGTCCTTCCATATTCAAAAGGTGGCTGTGTGGATTCTTGTGGTCCAGACAACGGAACTGGAGTAAGCTTACTTCCTATCGCAACATAATTCATTATGACGGTGCAAAACGTCACTATGAAGGCCAATGCCAAGTGCTATGGAGTCAAACAAAGTGGGATTTCCAGCCGATAGCCATGTCTGGAGCTGGGGAGTTTATTTTTCTCACATCCAGTAATAGTTTAAGTTTGATTTGTGCAAGCTCACGTGTTGGTATATTTCGCGAAGTTGAGGATGCAGAATGCCAGGGGAAAAGGAGACAAATCTTGCTTTTAATCTCCGACTTTTGTTGTGGTATTACAGCATGCTGATCCCATTTCGGGATGATCGAGCTTAACGACGGGAATTTCAACTCTTTCATACTCAGCTACGTGAACGTTACGTGACGGGCAATGTTTTCCGTCACTTCATGGTGTAGGCTGGAAGAAGTGTCCGTCCAAGTTAATTACAAGAGGACATACAGAATAGAGTAAACTCAATTCAACGAGTAAGCAAACAAAGGAATGTTAAACACGACTTGGGAGGAAGAAAAACACAAACGGCGTGAAAAACTCTTACGAAATGTTTATCTACTCTTGACTGCTGGAACTGGTCACAATCTCCCGGTAGATTGTCAACGGGAAGACCATTGTTCGCGATCGCTGCGAGTCCTATACAATTGATTCCAATTGGCTTACTTAAGCTTGTCCGGAGATGATATAACGGGACTCTCGGTGAGGAGGAAGCAGCACTGTTTCTGAAACCACCTCATCTCTGTGCACATTGGAAAAGCTGTGGCCGGAAATAAGCGGATGAAACTTGCCTTGATAAGGTTTAGGGGGGAAAACAGAGTGAAAGTAGAAAAAAGTAGGCACAAGGGTACTGATATTGAGAAAATATCTTAAGAATAATAGCCTCTCTGAATCAATTAGGAGGTAAGTGAAAGCACGAGGGAATGTAGTATCGCTGCACGCAGCCGAGATAAAGGAAATAAAACCAGGATCAAGTTACACTTACGTGAGGCAAGACGAGCCTCTCACTCTCTCACAGACTGCAACTATAGCGACAGTATCAAAGCCACGCTGTCACCTGCACTTAGACGTCAAGGGGAAAGTGAAAGGGAAAAAGGACGCAGATTCCTTTCTTTAGAATAAAAACACAAGATTTTTCTCCCACACATGTCATCCTCTTGTCTTTCCTGTTTATAGTTCGCACTGTCAACATGAGCTTTAACCAGCCTCACTAAAGCAGTACGTGCACACGGCACCTGTCCGCTATCTCATGTAAGATGTCATTAATTCTGGGCCAGTACTGCCTGCCAGCACATAAAGAAAGTGCCACATGTTCCCTCAACTTAGATTGTGATCATCCCAAGGCGAGCTGAATCAAAACACTGTTACACAAGATACCAAGAATTCAAAAGTTACTTTCATTTCCCAGCTTTTCACAGCCAAAGGTAAATTTAGGGGACTTGGTAAATTTTCCCATGGCCGTACCTCTGACGTCACGGATTGTAATTTGAACCGAGAAATTAAACATTGGTAACACAGGTGGGATGCCGTATCCAAGATTGCTAATTTTGAAGCGTCTCGAAAGCAAGAATCTTATCATAGGAGCTGAGCTCGAATAACTAAGAATATAGCTAGAAGCACGACCCCTGGTTAAATATGTAAGAAGGCGTGTATTCTTGCACATACTGTGATAATAAAATGAATTTAAAGTAAATTCTTAAGAAATACACTGTTATCGTGGTATGTACAATCAAGAAAGATGATTCAGCGTAAAAAGCAACAGAAGAATAATCTGTAAACTGAACTGTAAAATACCTCAACCGGGTAATACGATTCCGCCGTAAGAAACGGTTAATCTGGCGGTGTGTATCTGATTCCCACGATGTCGTCAGAGCTGGAGATTGTGGAAGGAGCGATTAACATTTAAAACTTGGCTTCTCCGTCTCATCAACAGAATGAAACTATGCCAATGATTGCTAATTTGGTTTTACAAGGTTGTAGGCAATAGTGCTGGGTAATTAACTTAAGAAGTTTTGAAAGGAGCAGGAGGAGAGAATTGGAAAGAGGGCGATAAAAATTGACACTGGCGATAAGAAGGGAATTTGGCGGATATGCGGCCATTCAGATTCGGAGCTGAGAAATCGGGTATGTTGGTGGCAATAATTATTGTGGACTCCCTGCGAGCTCGTACGAAGTGAAATTATGGATATAATTAATAAAGAATGGGGAAGACAATGGCGCGAAGCCGGGAGGTAAATGCTCAGTGTAGATAATAACCATAAACATCCAGGCTTTAACTAGAGCGGAAAGTTACCATACTGCCGGGAAGACAAAAGGCGTTCATTAGTCTAAAACAGTTGCTTCTTGTTCTTACTTTAAACATTTGTTGAACTACAAGAGTTGTTATGGAACTTGTCTTATTTAATGGAGTGAAGGAGGAAGGAGAGCGTAGGATGTGGATGAGAAAGCAAACATTTCAGCTAACTTTCCAAGAGCCTTTTCTGCCCGTAAAAGGAAAGAGAGAGTGGAAAAGTATAGGGTGAGCTGCACTAAATTTATTTATGCTAACACAGTCGTCCTCTTGCTTATTTATGAGCCGATTGTTCGGAAGAATTAGGAGAGCAAGGGAAGGAAAGCATAATGGCACACGTGCTCTAGATTCAATAAGTGACTACGAGTCACCAACTGTAGCAGTGGACTTGGCAGGGAAACTTTTTGCAAGAATAATTTTTCAACTTCTTATATAAGCTGACAAGGCTATCCTGTTCAACTCATTAAATAAAAAATGAAGACAAATACTCCGTTTTGTTAAAACTTACCGCGGAGAAAGAAATAACTCAAGGTTCTCTAATGAAACGGGACTTAGTAGTACATAGTAGTAATCACCAGGGGAACGGGCTTTAAATGGATACTGCAAATTCTTATTATACGGGTTGCTATGTTCATTTCAAAGTGAGGATTTTGCAAGAGATCGGCTTAAGATTATTCGAAAAAATCAGCAGTTCCTCATTCGAGTGGGGCTATAAAATGATTTGCCATAGGACTGTGTTAGGCAGCGGACACTGAAATTACAGCAGACGGTACTCCAGGCGAGGAGCCAGGTAAACCGTGTTGAAAGTTGAGAGAAGAGGAGAATTAGCAAAATATTGTTCAACAGGGTAAGTTTCGGGATAGGGGAGCGAGATTAGTCTCCTACTCGCCCGCTTCTCAAAGGACAAGAGACATTCTTAAGTAGATTTGTAAGAAGATTTCAAGAGATTTCACCCTGGAAGATTATTAAGAAGTCAGGTTCTAGTAAATTGCCGGCTCTTAGAGACTTTGGAAGACAATGGTTGTTTGAGTTGAAAGAGAAAATTGATGAGGTCTAGAGGAAGAGCAAGTTTTTGGTGAGTGCAGGAAAGGGTGAATAATGAAGCGGCTGTAGGTTGGTTTGACCCGCCACTATTAACCGTCTGGCTTACTACATATAAGCATGGCTTTAGCGGCTACATGACTTGAGCTGCGCGAATCTGGCTCATGTATCCGTATAGGGTGTAATTGAGGAAGGGAATTTGTTTGCTCATGCCGACCTCCCCCGTCTCTCTATTGGTATGAGGAAGTGTGGCACGGTCTGATTCAGGAAGATGTGTAAACACCCCAGTTATTAAAGACGCTATTAAGCCCATGTGTTTGATAATTTACAGAGAGGAACTAGCCACACAAGAGCATTGCTGGATGGTCGGACGGCCGCAGACTTTTACAACCTGCTTGCTCAACCTTGGGACAGGACGTTGAGGACGGAGGAAGCAAACTGGTGGAAATTTGATACAATGCCCCTGGAAGTTCTGCGGTAAAAACCGCTGCATGCATCAGCACTTTGGTCTGCTCCGCCGAGGGACCTGGTGAAAACCAGGGGAAGAAGACCCGGGCCGAGTCCGTGTAGAAACGAGGGAAAGTACCGTTTGGCTTGTGGCGGGGAGTCGGAATTCAGGAAGGTGAAAGAAGGAAATGAGTGCACAATAATAAGGAGAAGAGAGAACCCAGGGTGAAATTAACCGCAGAAAATGCTGATGGGTGCTATTTCTCAAGATGAAAACAGAAACATTGGAGAGCTAATGCGCCTTTTGGACAGTTCTCCTGCTCGCTTCCTCGTTGAATTTTTCGAATGTAGCGCGGAAAATCTTATTTCGTGAAAACGTATTAACAAACTGACGACAGCAATAAAGTGGAAATTGCTAGGAACAACGGGTAGTTGCCATACCGGGAGACTACGTGGGTGGTGAGCAAAAGCAGATTTTGGAAATGCAATTACGCAGCTCTGCCGAGACAAGCCCGGGCGAGAGACCACGAAGACATGTGTATAGTACAGGAGCCACTCTCCTTACTTTGACAATAGTGTAAGACGTGAGCCGTTTTTGGAGGCTTTGAGTCCGTCTGAGACGGTGCTCAGGTGGTGAAATCAGATCAGTGAGTGTGGGAAAAAAGTAATCTTTCAATTTAGTTATCTGCTCCCCTAGGACAAGCTCCGAATATAAGGGGAGAAATCGCGACCAGAGGACACAAGAAAGCTGTAAGAAAAAGTTCGGTGCGAGAATGGTGCGAGAATGCACCAAGGATTAGATAGGAAGAAGGAAGGAGGAAAAAAACACCTGAAAAAATAAGTATTCCAAAAAGACGGAGGGGGTGATAAGGAGAGTGACAAACAGAATGGAGAATGTCGGTGGGTATGAGAGGCGAGAAAATTAAAAAAACACTGCACACGGACCGAAAACGATTACCGGAATCAGAGCGGAAGATTGTTGTTGCAGCGTGGAAAAATCCAAAGCGATAAGTTGTGAAAGGACGACGGGCGGAAGAGCGGACTGGAAGTTGAGCGGGGAAAGTGCGGGGAAACTGGGAGTGACCTTTGGAAAGCGAGGCTGTAATTTATCCATAAATAGCTGTTTGGCCGACAATCGCGGAGAAAATGGAGGACTCAATGGCTTTGAGTATCGAGCAGTGGAGTGAGATGTCGGTGATAAACGACACTGGCCTGATACTGAACGAAACTCTGCTAGATATAGACTTGGAAAATGGATCTACTTCCGGCACAACTGTTTGGTACCCAAGCACTTTTGGAGTTCTTCTTATTGTGCCTGAATGGGAGGCTGCATTAACGGCCCTGGTGCTGTCGTTAATTAATCATGGTGACGCTGGTAGGAAACGTTTTAGTGATTCTTTCTGTATTCACCTACCGACCGCTCCGGTCCGCGCCCAACTTCTTTATCGTGTCCCTCGCCGTGGCGGATATGACCGTGGCGCTCCTAGTTCTTCCATTAAACGTGGCGTATTCAATACTGGGTCGTTGGGTGTTGGGTAAAATCATCTGCGAGTTTTGGCTCACCTCCGACGTCCTCTGTTGCACAGCCTCCATCCTCCACCTGTGCGCAATTGCTGTGGACCGCTACCGTGCCAT
The DNA here is from genome assembly GCA_009872375.1 of Sminthurides bifidus. Taxonomy (NCBI): domain Eukaryota; kingdom Metazoa; phylum Arthropoda; class Collembola; order Symphypleona; family Sminthurididae; genus Sminthurides; species Sminthurides bifidus. The sequence continues at coordinate 4,124 of VRMD01002091.1, read as the reverse complement.
CACAGATCCCGTTAATTATGCGAGGAAACGGACGTTGCAACGGGTTTTGCTCACGATCGCAATCGTTTGGATCATGTCCTTCCTCATCAGCTCACCTCCCATCTCTGGGCTGGAACGATTGGCCGGCGGAGTTCAAGGAAGACACGGCCTGCTCCCTCACGGCGGAGCAAGGTTACGTAATTTACTCCGCTCTGGGGTCCTTCTACATCCCGCTCGTCGTCATGACTGCAGTGTACATCCGAATCTTCATTGCCACTCGGAGAAGACTCCGGCAACGGGCCAAAGCCTCCAGGCTCTCAGCAATGGCGAGACAGAGGTCGGTGGATAGCCGGGGAAACAAAGGCGACAAGTGCAGGTCATCAATTAGCTCAATCGAAAATAATGGTCATGACAACCAAATGGAGCATCTGCGAACGACTGAGTGTGGGTCAAGAAATGCTTCTTTCCGCAGCACCAACAACGGACCCCTCACAGCAGTTCCGGTGGAGAGGGAGCGGAGAAACGAGCCGGAGGGAGGGGGCGGTAATGCCGCCTCTACGACGATGACACCCAGCCCAGGTGCTGGACAAGAGCAGGGAGGTGAAAGTGTCGGTGCTAACGGCTCAAGAAATAGCTTCAACTCCTCTCTGAAGGGACGAATTCAAACCCAGTTAGCTGCTAATGACTGCGATAATACTAAACTTAATCCTGCTAATGTCAGCGATGAGTCCATTACGGACGTGACGGAAGCTGTTCCGCTCAGTTCCAATAAAAATAACAGACCGGCCAATCATCAACGAGAATCGCATTCCCGATCCGGAAATCGAGGCAACAAAAAACAAAACCGAGCCTCTACCTCGCAAATGTCCCAATTTGTGGAAGAGAAGCAACGAATTTCACTTTCCAAGGAGAGAAAAGCCGCCCGAACGCTGGGTATCATCATGGGAGTTTTCGTCGTCTGCTGGCTCCCCTTCTTCCTCATGTATGTAATCCTTCCCTTCTGCAAAAATTGTGATAAGCCGAGTCAGAAAATTGTCAACTTTATTACCTGGTTAGGTTACGTCAACTCCTCTCTCAATCCCATCATCTATACCATTTTCAACCTCGACTTCCGCAAGGCATTCAAAAAGCTACTGCACATAGGCAAGTGAGCTGCCACAGCTCATATGACAAGTTCAAATCACCACACCATAGCACACATGTTTACGAAGACATACACGAGCTGGAAAGCATTTCGTATATTGTAGCTCGCTACCATGTTGGCAATTCTTGGAACGTGCAACTGTAATGAAACCAATCAAGGAGCCAAATCGGAGATACTTTTCACGTACAGACTTCGCCGTCTTAACTTTTCTGCAACAGTCGTAATAAACACAAGTAACTTTTTCCACATGGGCAATCAAGAATTCAGAATGAAATCTAACATGTATATCTGGTACTTACAACGCTCTGTTTCATTTACTACTCGGTATTCCAGAAAGGGAAAAGTAATTAAGTCGGTGAAATAGTACTTGTAAAGGATCTTGATGGCTCAGTGAGAGCACTGCCTCTTTTGTTGCAAAACCTCATAACAAGCACTAATACGCCGCTCGTTATGTACTCCTTCCGTGAATGCAGCTCACGATAGGGGAAAGAAGAACCCGTTTCCGCAGAAATCCTTGTAAGGATTCATAAAATTAGATATCTCGTCTCACCACCAAAGAAGAATCATAAAAAGGAGCACCGAAAACTCCAGTTGATTACTCTGTTAGATTGAGAGCCAATACGCAGAAGAGACGCTTAAGAGGAACAGAGGAGCCGCAGTGGGCACTAAAGTGTATCTGAAAATACTCCTGTGCTTATGTAATTTACAGCTAATGATCACTTGACTTGCAAAAGCTCAAGGCATGGTTTTAAGGAGAAAGTGTGTGCTTTTATCAACCCCCTTGCATTATTACCGTTCAGTCCTGCAATTCTGTAACATTTGCTCCGCCGTGAATATCCTTGCTGGAAAACAAGGTCATTCTCATGCCTATAATCCTCACACAACAGTTAGAGGATTTAACGCGGAACAAAACTCTCATTTCCCCACACACTGTTCAAAAAGGTTCGGCATCTGGGAAAAGAATCTAGTGCGTCCACAGACAGTAATGAGAGCAAGGGAGGAAAATGGGATGCTCGCGGTCTATATTTCATAGTCAAAACCGCGTAGCACATTTCGGCTTGGAATCACCTACTTTCTCTCTCCTCCCTCAGTCCGGTTCACTAAATGAATGCTACTTTTTCTCACAGATGCTTTCACTCTCTTTCCCTCTCTCTCGCTCCCCCTCCCTCCATCCCTCCCTCCCAGCAAAGTGAAAAGCACTTCCCGACCGAACCCATTCAATCCTCCAAGAATATTAAAGTGGCCAATTCCGCTTGAGTTTTACAGAATGCATGGCTTCGTAATGCCTTTTACTCGGCTATACACACCCTATTAACTACTTGCTCCATGCATGGATGGCTCCTTTAATAGCCTTCGTCCCTATTGCGCCGACTAAAGTATTCACAAATGCCCGCAACTTTGCTTATTGAGCAAACTTGGATAATGTCCTTAAGCAGAGGCTTCTGCTTACATCTTTTCTTGGTCCAAATATCCTTCCTGATTTATAAATCAATTGAATGCAGGCAAAAAACTTAGCCAAGTCATCATCCAGCCAGCCAAAAATTCTCCTCATCTCACCTCACCTACAGTCTGGGAGGTTGTCTGGGCGGAAGGCGAGGGATTTGCCTCTCAGTCTGACCCATTCTTCCCCTTTGAACTCACAGCTCCAGATCCTATATAGTATTTGCCATGTTGTAAATCTTGTGACATGTCACCAGGAGCGGTGAAGTTTCTCACGGTGTACTGCTAGAAGAACTTGTAGCCGACGCAGTAGAGCTATTCAAGGTGATTTTCCTTCTTCGTTGCAGCTCATTGCTTTCACCGTCAACAGCAGGTCTTGTCTTTGGAAAGGTTCAGATGTCATCGCAATGCATTTGACTCCTCACCCCGAAACGGTAATGGTAAAATCGTAACTGAAACTGGAGCCAGCGAAGGTGAATGTCAGTCCTTGAGGTGCAGCCAATCAGGTTGCACACCCCATCGTGCTTAACTTGATCCTTTGATTGCGTAAGCTCAAGTTCTTGATTGCAATCAGTTCGAAGATTAATCACAGTTCTTCCCATTTTCAAATTGACTGTCACATTTTTCTTCTCAGCCTATACTCAGTGTAGAGACATTGCACCTTTTGTAGGTCCTATCACCTCCATCGTATGGAGTAAAGTCACTTCCCACCTCCCTAGGATATGAAACTGAAATTTTTCTGCTGAATGTAAAACCGAGAGGGACTATCACGTTGGAAAGTGTGAAAGTAACCCTCAAGAGCTGACATGCCATGTGTTGCGTAACGGAATTTACGGCGGTCATGGGACAGAGAATCCTGATTATGTTCAAATTTTGGCGAGAGCATGAAACAGAACAGGTACATGCATAATCGAGAAGATGTGGGTCATTGCCGCTCGCATTTACGCAATGGGAAAATATATTATTAAGACATCGTTCCGTATGTACACGTGACATTTACCCGGCGAAACGGCAATGACTTTCGTCAAGCTTCGGGCAGGAATCTCCATGCATGTATTGTAGTTTAAGCGAATGAATGTTCTGGCTGAAGATCTCAGAGAGTGAGAGAGAGAGAGAGAGAGAGAGGATAGTAGGACTCCAAACGTGTTATATTCTGCTCGCTGAACGAATCGTATTACATGCCACGACAATTCGGTAAGATGGGCTAAGCCCATTCAATTTCGGGGTGAAATGGGATGGAAAACAAAGTTGAAAATTGACGAACAGATCCCAAATGTGATCATCTTAGGGTGACGATATTGCTTTGAAAATCCGTCGTTTTATTCCAATGTTTTCCTCCGACGTAGACCTACACATCCACTTCTTTGAGTGAAACTCCTCCGAGTCCTTAAACAAGTTAGCTCCAAGTAACAAAGTAGACTTATGCACTCTGTGAGAGAAGTCAAGTTGAACTAAAATTGTTCGGCTCTCGCATGAGCACCCATGAAAAATATATGGCACTCTGATGAGTTAGCAAGAAAGTCGCAAGAATGCTGAGCTGATCCGGAAATTACGTGTCATG
>VRMD01002090.1:0-14312 GCA_009872375.1 Sminthurides bifidus | reverse complement strand
TGCATTCACCTAAGGTTGGAGCAACAAGTTTCCTTCTGTGAGTTTCAAAAGTTGGGGTCTCATGCGTACTGTGGCGGGTTGCTCGAATGAAAAATTTAGCGTGATTGTCGTAATTTTGTTGTGACTTTGGTGGTGACGGGGCGGGTCGGGATTACAACATTAACAAGCCGACTCACTCCGCCCAAGGAAGGTTGTGCGGTAGAGGTCAGTTTCATAACATATGCTAATCGTGTCTCTGTGACGAGACCTAAATCATTTGGACGGTTGCCCATGCATTGAAGGTGACCTCCTTACTGGGCTTGCGTTTTGGTCGCTCGTCACCTGGCGAAGTCCACATCCAGTTAATTTTAGGAACTAAGTTTTCCCTAAGATTGCGCTTGAATTTTTGCGATAAGTTAGCCCAGACGCCGTGCGGGTAGCCGGAGACGTCGCGGAGGAGGATTTTGGAAGTTCCCTTGTTGACGCTCTTCAAGTTGCCGATGCTGCTCCGCTTCGAGTGGGACTTTTTGGCAGCTCGGATTTTATGGGACTGATGGTAGGGGTGCTGCTCAGGTGACACTTCTGTAAGTTCCACCCAGGAGGAGAATGGCACAAGGACAGGGCGGCCATCGTGATTGACGCGTGCGACGACGGCTCCGAATTCGCTCTTGGATCTTCCTTGTTGGAGGGCTGCGGGGTGGTAGAAATTCAGCGACCTTTGGTACGGCGCAAAGGTGGATGAATTCCTTCCCACGGCGTGAGTGAAATAAGCCTCTTTGGGGTATCTGCTGGGGGGAGCTCTGACACTTTCAGGTTTCGTGGGCACAAGCATGACTGGTTTCTTGGGACCGGTGACAGGCTTGCGAACGATTTGGCCTTCGGATTTACTTCCTTTGAGGATGGAAGTTGTCTCGATCACAACTGAGTCCTCGCCGTCCTCGCTCATGGACGGAGGCCGTGTGGACAAGGTTCCAGTCAAGGGGGGAGCGGAGCTTCCTTTGGTGATTTTCAGTTTGGAGCGCGAAATGCTGCCGACCAGATGGTTGGGTTTCAGCATCTTGGAAAAGCGGTCACATTCCTCTTGGGAAGAGGTGGAGGGGATGGACGGGAGGATGCTGCAGGTTTCAAACAGCTCTGTGGTGGGGTCCACGAGCGATGTCTTATGCACGGTCTCGTTGCTGGAGCTGCCCATTTCGGAATCGTGGTCGGAAAAGCTGCTTGTGCTGGGCAATGGGGAGAAGTCGTGATCGGAGCTGGAACTCGTGTTAAAAAGTCTAGCGTTTCGGGAAGCCGGGTTGAAAATCTTGTTGAGGAAGTTCCGGGGCATGGTCACCACAGGGTTTGTGGATCCTCCTAAATTATGGCGTTTTAAGCGTTGCATCAAACTCTTTTCGTCATCATCAAAGTCGAAGCTGCATTGGGGGGTAGATGCGAATTTTGGCGTTTCACGACCACTGCTGGGTTGGCGAGAGGTGGTGGATTCAAACTCAAAGTTTTCCGGCTCGAACAAGTAGTTGAGGGATTTCGGTGCTTCGGCATAGGCGGGCTTGGTCTTGATGCAGATGACCTGCTCTGCAATTTTTAAGCGTTGCATCAAACTCTTTTCGTCGTCATCAAAGTCGAAGCTGCATTGGGGGGTGGATGCGAATTTTGGCGTTTCACGACCACTGCTGGGTTGGCGAGAGGCGGTGGATTCAAACTCAAAGTTTTCCGGCTCGAACAAGTAGTTGAGGGATTTCGGTGCTTCGGCATAGGCGGGCTTGGTCTTGATGCAGATGACCTGCTCTGCAAAGGGGTTGCACTCCGCGTCGGAAAACTCCTGCTCCAGCAGTTTCCCACTCTCAGACGGTTCAAAGACATACATGGCTTGGGCACTCTCGAAAAGTTCGCTGGAAGGACTAGACCTGCCGACACTCCGTCCTCCGTACTTGGAAGGCTTGAGGTTGATGTGCAGTTCTCGATATGTTTGGAAGAGTGTGGAGGCTTCTGACATGTGCCGGAACTTGACAACTAGGCCGATCATAGAGTTGCAGTTCCTCACAACCCAGACGAGGGTTGAGGGGTAGTTGATGTCACAGTGGCAAAAGACCACATCGTCGATGGAGTAACAGTAGTAGTTATCAATGTATGGCAGCTCCTCCCAGCTATGATGCAACTTTTCTAGTGAGGTGAGGGAAAACTCTTCCGAGTCAGACCCGTTACCTGATGACGAATTGTTGTCGTCAACGTTAAAGACGAGTTTTGGCGGACAGGATTCAAAAAGCTCGGTGGCGAACTGATTCTCTGCGTTGCTGCTCTGGCTGGAGGAGGCGGCGTGCGCCGCCGAGTCCTCGGACCCTTCGCTCTCCGTGTACTTTCCGGAAACTTCCAACGACTCAATGAGACTGGACAAGTCCGTCTCTGCCCCCTCCGCCACCTTGTTGGACAGGAGCGACTCGCAATCCGACTCAAAGCCCTCGTCCTTTGACTTGGTCACGCCGGACACGGAACTGATCTTCAAGCCGTTTTCGGAACATTCCACCGTGTACCTGCAAAACATGGTTTATTGGGATTAATTCAAGTCACGTGTCAGCCTCACATTTCTTTTCCTGTAAATCTCATCAGGGAATCAGCACACAATCCTCTCATTCCAAGCTCCTTCCCAGCTCTTCCTGTCCTATCTTCCATCTCTCCTCTTCATCATCATGAGTGATCTCGCCCCATTCTCTCAACTTCCATTCACTCATCTTCTGAATCTTCACCCCAAGTCCTTCTTGCAGCTCAAATCAGTGAGGCACTAGGCAAAGTCCAGCCACTGCCACCAGCCTAGCAAACCACCGTCTTAAGAATTTAGTGCCACATTTGTATTCTCACCACCTGCCTCACACTCACAAGACGGTGATCATCTCTCATAGTTATTGCTCCTTCATTCCCTGCACCCACAGCTACACAGCTACAACNCTTATCAGCCCTTTGCTAAAAGGGAGCAAACAAATTCAAATTCATGAACTCTGAGCTACTTTCTTTCACGCTGAGAGATAACTAACTTTTCTTCTTCGTGTCAGCTCAGCCTGGTATCTTTCTTTCCCTCCATGCTTCGAGCAATTTATTGCTACTTAACCCTTCCACACGGCACAATCGTCAAGTCAAGTCCGATGGGCCATAGGCCGCTGGTGTAAAAAAAAATACAAATTGTTCTCCGATTTCACATCGCAGCAATTTCTTCCTAAGCTCACGTACACTACTTTTTTAAGACCCTTGTCAAATGTTCCTGACCCTCCGGTCATCACGATCATCGCAAACACAAATAAGCACCCCTCCAAGTAAAGCATGAATGGATTTAAGCGCTAAAAGGCCCCATGCTATTTTCATTCCCGCCGTCCAAAAGCTTCGCGTGCCAAAAATCCTTCTGCTCTTCATTCAATCACAGCATTTTCACCACCCTCAAGCGGAATCGAGCCAATAACTCATCACAAATGACCACCTCTGTGCGCTACTTTGTCCACGATTGTAGCCAAATTAAAAAATTTATATCCCTCAATCAAGTCCACTTTCTATCAACGTTTCACTAGCACCATCGTCATAATTCACCCTTAAGCCCACCCTGCTTTTGGCACGGCTTCCATCCTAATTTCTTCCTTGTCAGCACTCAATTACGCCTGAGAGTACTTATAGTTGGAATGAAAAAAAAGTCGATTAATTCAACACATTGCTATTAAACATCATGATCGATTCTCTCTTCAGTCGACATTCCCTCCGTCATCAGCTAGTCACAATGAATTTGTTTTCCAAATTAGCGAATTAACCTATTTCATCAACAGGCTGCCAGCTTATCGCAAATGATCATTAACTCAAGTTTTAATCAGGAGTAATTGCGCCACTTGATTTACTTTACTTTCCTAAACGAACTGGTACCTCAACTTGGCAAGGATCCTACCTGCGTGGTTAATACAAGTAAACGTTCTTGGTATTACAATTCAAACTTATCAGCTGGGCATGTGGATCAACTCCATGTTAATTTCCTATACTTCAAGACTTGACTGAGATCGTAGTGTGCATCTGCACATTAAATCCACAAATGCGGCGTGAGATCCAATCGCTAACGTTAACGAAATCCCTCTATCACAAAACAAAGGTTTCAGTAACTTTTCACAATATTTTGAGGAACTTGCTAACTTCAGTATTCAGTAGGAACCGCTCCCTCTGGGCCTGGACCTGCCTCTCAACCTTGGCACACCTTAAACAAACTGGGAGCAAAAGTGACTAAATCACATGACATCCCTTGCAAATCGCAGAAAACAACGGATCCCAGAAGCCAAATTAGAAAAAAAATTAGATAACTCAATAGCTAAACCCAAGACCCTGAAAGGAATGGCGTGCGAAAACGTTCATTAGTTGACCATCATCATCATCGTAATGGAGGAAAATAATGAGGCAAGGAATAGGATTTCCCAACGTTTACTCAAACAATTTGGCGATTAGATTTACATTGTTCCGTGTTGCAACGGAGCCTTTTAACGTCCTTTAGTAACGTTTAAGCAATAACAAGTCAAATTCACGCTTGTACCAACTATTCACTGTGTCTACGGTGCATATTTAGTGTTTACCTTCAGTGAATTATTTGGCTAAACGGTATTTCTGTCCGCTTGCATAAAATAAATGTAAGTTAGAAATGATTGGCTGATTCAAGCTTCAATTCCCTTTCTCATATTCGCGCACAAGCTTCGACTTGTTCAATAAATTAGCAATTTTCATGAGCGAGAGAGAGAGAGAGAGAGACAGACAGAGAGAAAGCGGTTTGAATGTGCGGGTTACATTTAAGTAATGTCTGCTGTTGTACTTAAGCAAATAGACACGCTCATGTTTCATTTCCTTCATCAAATCATCACCAGCTCGCTTGGCCTGGTAACTTATTGTGATGAACTTACGTGCTAAGCACGAATGCATTTTTTTCCTATTAGCAACGTCAATTGACATGATCATTTAAACTGCGATGCATAAGCAATAATCTTTCACCTCCCTCCCTCCCACTCAAGCTAATCCTCATCACATCACCGTCACCAGCCCCGGTCCAAGTCATTGAGAAAGGAGAAGAGCGACAAGCAGTCAAAACACGGTGGATTAGCAAGCCACGGAAACGTGTTACATGGAATTGTGCCGAAGAGTCTCGACATGCGAGCATTTGACAAAGCCGCTCTTTTAAGTAATTTGTTTATCTCTCATTAGTGCGTATGCACGCTTTTGCAACTATTTCGCCACTTTCTACAGGCGGCAAAGTGTATTTCCGCTCATCACCAATCAAATACGGTACAGGGCTTAACAACAGCGTTATCCACAAGCATAAAGCTTAAATCCTACGCTATGTAACACATAGGGCTTGAGCACGGGGATTTTGCAACGGTGAAAGTAAGTTTTCGAGGTAAACGCGAGCTATAGGTAATGCAACTCCTTATCACACGCACGTGACGACTTGACGAAGTATTGATTAGCTCCACTACTTTTTTCCAATGTTGTAGAAGCAGTCTGGATGTGAAAATTTATAATTTTGTAAAAGCAATCAAACTGAACATGAGGGGAAAAGCCAGTAACAAACAAGCAAGGAGATTTTATACAAGCGTAAATTATTTATCAAGCAGGTAAAAACAACTGAACACCTTTTTCGTAATAAATGACCTAAAAATAGGAAGGTAAAGAATGAGGGACAATGCACTTCGTTCTGATAACTTCCACGCTGTTAAGCAAGCAGACTTAACCGATCTCATGAGCAGAGAGTCATGCATGGCAGAACAGGGGAGTTAAACAATTTAAGAATGGAAGATACACAGCATCAGATTGGTTAATGGGCTAGTCTGTATTGCTGAAACTAAATTGGTAAAAAAGTATTTCAGTTACCTGTTGTGATCGTAAACAAGCTTGGATCCACTATCCGGCGAATAGTATCGGTACACGAGGGTTTGCACAACATTCGCCAAGGTTTCGGAGCGAATGGCTCCGTCCAATTGGACTTTGCCCAGCAGATACCCGGTAAACTGCACCATTTTGTCTCCGCTTTCCCAATGGAAAGGGTGGAACGGAACTTTGTTAGTCGACACTCACTGAATTCTCGCGCTACGGTCCACTGCTTGGTCACTGATTATCTGAAAAGACAGACGATAACGTTGGTAAATTTTAGTGTTCAGAGAGGTTAATAGCCGAAACCTTTTGCAAACAACATAAGCGTTGAGCTCAGCCCGCAAAAGTGGTCGTTGTGTACTTTTTGTTATCATTTTCATACGTTTATTGTTTTACACTTTGGGAACAGGAAGTAGAAAAAGTTTAGGGATACCTATACTCTAGGTACGCTGATTATCAGCGTCAAATGACCTGCGTGGATTTCCTAGTAGAGTGATCTCACACCCTAAAATTTTATATTTAACGAATTTGAAATTCGACTCCTCAATTTCGTTACTACCCTAAGTTTTCGTATTAAGTTTCACCACCCCGAGGGTTATATGAGATGAGTGCGACAAGCGAGAGCCAGGCTTTGATTGACGCACGCTGGCCGTGCGGATTTTCTAACCTGGCCTCGGGACTGGATCAGCAAAGCATTATTCTGGCTGTAACAACAATGTGGCTGGATGGCACGTTGATCAAGAGGAAGATGGATGAATATTAATCTGTATTTGATCTCGAAATTATTACCATTATTATCTACTATAGCTCATGATGAATAAGGATTAAGGTGCGTACATCCACCTGGTCCATACCCACGACGACCATTGGATCTGGGCATCTGACATAGCGTCGTGGCCGTCGTCAGCCAGTCACCTCATCTCTTGGGCATACTTACTATTGCGTTAATTCGTCACTTTACTTGCACAAAATGTACGCTTTAGGAGGTGGCCAGTGGTCATTAGCGATGAAATTACATTTGAGACGACGAGCCTACCTCAAGCCCAGCATCCTACTTTCCTTTTCTACCTTCTCGACTTCCACAAGTCGTGAACCACAGGCTGACATATGCTGTCTCGAGTCTCAAGGAAGACCGTGACGCTTTTGTTTTTCCCACTGCAGTCCTGACTCACTTTTAATCTTATTCCCAGGGAACGCGTGCCACTTCCCACGACAAACTTTTTCTAACCCAGCAATCGGACTCCTATCTCCGCATCTTGGACACAGGACAGCCACCTGTTGTAATTACCTCTCATATGCACATTCCCCTCCAATCCGTCTAGGCCGATAAGCCCTTACATGAGCCTCAGCCAGTGAGTGAAGATGAGGGACGAGATCACAAGTTGAGATTCGGTTCAGTCATGTTTGACTTACTTGCGTGAACTTGATTGAGAGGAAGGAGTCAAGTTAGCCGACTTGCTGGTCATTCTAGCGAAAAATTATTCTGAAATGGGCAATCAATTACCCTGCTGTGAATCGAGATTTTGGCATGTGTGGTGTGGACACGGGAAATGAGCACCTGAGCAACTTCCAAGTTTGGTCCAAACACTACAACAACAACAACAACAGCCAATTCAACAGCTCAACAGGCTCTGCTTAGCACTTGGACCGTGTCTTGTTTATATCCGCAGAAACACTTTACACAAACACCCAGTCGTTAAAGATGGAGCTAAAAAGGTTAAATTGCCAAATGAGGGATGAGACTTATTTATCTTGCTGGGACCGCTATCTCATTTTCCGTCTCGATTCCATCAGCAGAACATGATCTCATTAGTGTCCTTGCACACCAGTACGAGCCTGAGGTTTACTTGAGGCTATTCAAACAGGTATTTCAATCATAAGCTCCAAATCCAGTTTAACTTATTTTTAATATCAGAATCCAGTTATTCTAGGCCGATCAGCTCCTTGGTAAAAATCCAGTCTACCACAAGATTTTGAGGATTTGTTCCCTATTCTCTCTTGATTCTTCATGTCCGCACTTTGTTCAGGTTTCATGAAACAGACGCAGATGACGCATCGTTTTCTTCTCGCTTCCCAATCGTGTTCGAATAATGCCATGTAAACAACATTTTCAAACTGGCTGTCAAAACAGGCGCTGCCCAGGAACAAGACCTGCTCTGCTACTTAAGCTAGACTTGAATCCAAAGTTGAATTTAAAGGTTTCCGAATATCGAAAAAGACATGTGCTAAATCTCAAGTTGTTTGTGGTTTCTCTCCATCGTGTTATAGCTGGGAACGGAGCTCTTTGAGCCGCCATCAAGTTTGCCATTGCTCGTAAGTTTTATTTGAGCTTCATTTTCATCAAGGACTCGCCATAAACATTTTGATAGTTGATAAATTGGAGGTTGAGTTGAAACTACTGCATATGATGATGGACAAATGTGAGAAAAGGAGATCACACAAAAAGGTCACCGATACATTTTCAAGTATGAGGCAGGCACGTCAGGTGAAATCAGGGATGAAAGCTCTGAGAGTTGATTGCATGCAGGAGATTGGCTCGCTTCTGCGGCACTTGAGGGAGTCAAAAATCGTTAAAAAATGTAACATAAATTCGACTTTAGACGGCTACTCTCTCCATTTGTGGCAGGGAAGACGGAGGGTTTGGTGGTGATTGGTGGTTCGATTTCTCTTTTCTTTAAAAGTTATTGGGAGGGGGAAAGATCATGAGAATATCATTGACTTAATTGATGGATATCAGAGGTCAACTTTTACTGCAGCCCTCTCTACCTATAATGCATCACCCTTGGCTGCTAGCCTTCAGAATTTCTACTTGCTGGTTGCATATGCCTTCCTTCCTTCCTCCCTTCCAGTCTTGGTCGTGTTTGCATTCACTGTAATGGGTAGCTTTTCAGATCAAATCTTCCTGGGGGTACTGAGAAAGAAGGGTGGAAGTGGCAGGGCGCAGGAGATAGGAGAGACTTTATCAGCAAGTATCACAGTACAGCCACCATCGAACCAACTCCGACTGCACGTTCTTGTCTACTAATCAATTATTTTCCTTTCCTCGTAACCTCTTCAACTCCTTCGAACGGTGTCATGTGCATATGCAAAATAACCAGTTTTCGCGACCCAGCTTGCATTCATTGCCATTGCATCGAGCAGGCAAGCACTGCGATCACAGAGTCATTAACCATTTGATATATGCCTACCCCATGCACGGCGGATGCCTCCTCCATGCAAGCCAATTCAATGTCTCAACGCTGAACTATACCAGAATCAAAATCCCCTATAATCCCAATTATTCACCACGATGGTTTTTAAAATTCAGTCAGCTGTGGTCAGCTCTTTCGCAAAGTTTGCTGGCTTGCACTCGCATCCTTTAAGCCTTTGAACCGAAGACGATCCACCACTTCGCCGATACCATGCAACTCTCATCGTATCGCAAGGCAGGCTACAGGTCTAGTACAGGTCCTGTTTACTGCCATTAAAGAATTAGCCAGCTGAAACTACATATGGAGGGTGAGAACAATGTGGTGTGGAGGAGAAACTCGGCGTTTTTTTTCCACATTTTCTCGTTCGCAATAAGTTGTCGCTGTCGGACAAGGATCGAACATGTATCACCCCAAATCCCATGTCCTACAATGCATTATCGAGCCACGATTGCCCTATTACTTCCTTGCACTTCATCCCCTTTTTTCTCCACCAATCTTTCATCATCTCCACGTGCGCATGCTGCGGAATTTTCGGATGTTCAACTTCGCTCGCGGTTTTTTTACACATCCTTCCTCTCCCCATGCAATTTTCTGCCCCTTCTTCGACTTTCACACATGAAATCAGAAATGCATTCCGTCCGACCCGAGACTCCACTTTCTTGTAGACAATGTTTATAGAATCTGTCGAGGTGCTCGAGAAAAGGGATTTTTTCGCCGCATTCATTGTTCGAATTTAATTGCCGTCCTAGCTTATGCATGTTGAGGAATTACAAATTCAGATGCGTCTCATCAGAGCGTAACATCGTAGCGGCAACCTTGAGTCTTTTGTTTGTTAATTTTTAGGAAATGCGCTCGTTTGTTCCCTCTCTCACCCCCTTTTTCACTTGACATAGTACATTTAACGTATGCACCCTCCCTCGCAGCCGTGGACCCAGTGACTCTAAACAGCAATAATGTGAGGTGCTGTCCATTGTTCAAAGTCGGCGGCAAGAATAAACCCACCTACATACCAGCGACTTTGCTTTTTCCTTCCTTTTAATTGTTGTTAACCCCAGTTGCTTGAAGGGGTAGAGACAAGAAGTGATCCGGGAAATCCAAAAATTACAACAAGGGCAAAAGACTTACGCCCTGTTCTCACACCGTGAACAGTCGTGCCAACACCACAGTATGTAAATGTAAACCAGACTGGCAATTTTTAAATTTCACAGCTACTCAAAAATTCTACCGACTTTCCCTTGCCTGCAGGTCGGAGCTCGTGTTACGACACTTGATCCGCTCATTTTTTTCGGTGAGCACGCCCAAACTTCCCAACTTACTGCATGTAATGCATAAGGTGTTGGAGAACTTGAGTTGCATCGGCATTATTGCACTCAAGTCGGTATCGTTCAAACTGCCGTGCATTACTTCATCCGAAGGTTATACTAAACGGCAAAGGTATTGAAGGAAGAAATGAGACGAGCTGCTGAATTTGAGTTTGGTCAGAATTTTAAATTACTTTTTGCACAAGGATATTGAGTTTCGAGCGTGGGTCGTTCCTGTTCAGGCTCACAAATAAAAAATACCAAAGAAGCTTATGTGACGAACAAGCCTATATTTTCACTTTTGGCTTGACGCCGCTGGCTTCGGCTCTGTGAGAGATTACGGCAACGTTCTTGTTCACCGCGAGACTGTATGATTGGCAGAATAATATCGCTCAACATTGCAGTGCTAGGGTCATCGCCAAATTAGTAGGCAGCACACAAGGAGCTGTGTGTCTACCAGGTGTTTTTCTGTCTGACTTTTTGGATTATGACTTGGGCCGTGTTATTGCCGTTTCAGTGAGCTTCATTCATGTGTGTAAGCAACCAGTCCTGCATGCATGTACGTGAGAAAGAACATGGTCTTTGGACCACCTTTTGGCCGATGTTCAGGGTCGGCATCTGCCATTTTGCGAAACCAATCGTCTAGTTACACAAGCTAATAGGCTGGGAGCAGAGGATTTTTCTAAATAGTTGGCGATACATCAGCCCTGCTGAAGGCCTATCAGGTGGTTATTTTAAATTCCGAGGCATTGAATCACTTAAAAACATTGCTCAATTAGGCATGAGTTGACATGCTATTTAGATTGGGTACCTTGACCAACTCCTCTGTGTCTGTCCGTCAATCCCCCCAACACTTGTAAAATGTCCAAGTTATGCCAACTTATGCCAACCAGCCCTATTCTCGATACCAAGTTAGTATTGGATTTGAAAACAGGGAGGGGAGTGCCGTGCCGAGACTAAAAACCGCAACATTCCATTAGTCCTCAGTACCCAGATATTTAACCGAATTTAAATGCAAATTAATCTTTAATTGAATTTCAGCTCAATCAGGAAGACACAAGGTATGCTCAGGGTGCTGACATAGCCGAAGTGAAGCGATCCGCAGATCAGATTAACGCAACATGTTTCAGACCGACTGAGTAATTGCGCGGTCAGGCCGCAACTCGCACTTTTGTATTTTACGCCTCCTGCTTAGCATTCCTTGCCAGGTTGCAGTAGTAAGATTGGAAAGCAATCGCTTAAAATAAATTGCCTGCGGTTATTCAAAACTATGATTGCTGGCACCTTATGCTTCACAAACGTTGAAATGAATTGAGTGATTAGAAACACCATGTGCCAATCGGATTGATTACGTGGTCACTCACTCCGCATCCACTCTTGCCGTCCAACGTTTCAACTCCCGTAGATGCTATGGTGAACAGGTGAGCTAATGTCTAATGCAACCTAATGAATATGCGACTAGCGTTCCGCATGTAGCAATTACCGACTCACTCATGCTTATATTTACGTCTCGTATCGTTCTGGCAATACTTACTTTTTAGTTATTTAAGACACTTGTTAAAATTGAGAGACAATTAGGCGCGGTGCAGGTGAATTGTTAAACCAGCGAAAGGCCAGCCGTGTAGCTCGTACCTACGCATGTTTTTTTTTCACCAGCAATCACCAGCTTCACCAGGCTATGCAAATCTGAAAAGGTGTTTCAGAATTTAAACCGTGTAGTGACAATCCCTAACCCTGGTTTCAACACTTGCAACTACCGCTGACTTTATGCAACAAGGTAAATTACCGTCCAACAAGTGGCTCGGCCGTGAAGAACCGAGCCTGGCCTTTTGTCCAAGCAGGCATATGTATTGATTAGGTCTTTGAGGAAAAATGGGTGGGAATTGTCTGAATTTTATTACTGCTTTTACACACCAAGTAGTGCATTTAATAAGAGGATGAGAGGCTCGAGATGTGCAGAAGGGATGAGGTTAGGTGGCCATTGTGCATAGAAAATGTCCTGTCGTGAGTGGACTGGGATGATATTGCAGGTGAGGTGAGCTATGCCGTAGTGGTGTGGCGGATCATAAATATTGGAAGACTTTGATTTTTGGAAAGTTTCAAAGGAAGGAGAGGATGGGTGGTGCGGAGTTGAGACAAGTTATGTTGTTGATAATGATAAAGACATTGAAAATCTCTCACCGTGTATCTTTCCAATCCATGGCATGCAAAAGCATTAACGCTACCAAATGTGTGTTACTCATTATAAGAGAGGTAGTAAGTAGCAGTATCATTGACCACGTTGAATGAACCACGAACTTTCATTCCCAGTCCGGCTGAATGGGCTGCGCTGCTGTTGCTCCTGCTGCACTGCCTTGTGTACAAGTTCTATTATCCTCAGAGGTTGAAAAAGAGAAAGATTGAGGCGGAGAGACCGGCTACAACAAGTTCTCGTAAGTGTGTCACAACCGTGTAGAATATCAAGTTATACCATAGAAATCACAAACTTGTAGTTCAAGTACATCATAAACTCCACTTGTCCAATATCAAATGCATACACCCAGCCTAGCACAGGTCAAATAAGAGGTTACAGAGCCACATTGACCGAACTTCTTTGACGATCGAGCCCACAGCGAACTTTCCGAACCTTCGAGCACAACTTTCTACGCAGAACATACACAGTCTCTCGTGTGGTGAAAACCCTCCTTGTCCCGGTTTTCAAACAGCGCTTCAGCAACCTTCCCACGAATATGAGTTTCCAGTGGGATGAGCTCCTTTCGCACAAAACTTTGGCCGAAATACTTTTCGCACAGGTCACAGAGTTCAACTCGTCGTTGCACTTGCGCAGTTCCACGGCATTAAGTCTACGATGCACGGCTTTCAAGTTGCGGTTTAAAGTGATGCAAGGATGCCTTTTATTACTTTCGTCGGGGCAAAGTCCTCCTCAACTGCTGTCCTTGCCAAAACTGTGCGGACAATTTGAATTCGAAGTTCATGGGACTGTTCCAGCTAACTGCTGGGTCAAAGGGAGGAAACTCACAATGGCTTATGGCCTCCGATGATCCACGCTTCTTACAATAGGAGACGGTGTGATTGAGACGGACACGTCGGAAAACGTTGTGTAATTCACAGGTGTTTTTTTCCGCCTTCACCGACACTGATTTCACAGGAACTTTCTTTGTCACTTTCACCTGGAGTTTTGCACGGGAATCGTGTGCTGGGTTTTTTCTTACGGAAGGGATTGTCCGGCCTTTAGTCTTCGGATTGTTTACTCACGCACTTGCAATTGGGAATGCCAGCACCCTATGCACTTGTTCACTGGTTTGCTGCTAAGGAATGAATGAAAGGTAGTGGGACGTGAGACGGGATGATGCGACGGCCGCGTACAATGGTACAATGACGAGTGAAGTTCACTTGTTCTCATGAATTCATTTATTAAAGCAAAGGGTTTACCATCCCTGCGGCTTCTCTTTACCAGCCAGCCAGTCCAAAGGGATTCTTACGAGTCTTTCCTCTGTGCAAGAATCCTGCTCAGGAAACAAGAAAGGTAGCAAATGAGCATCTCTCACTCGCACATCAAGCAGATGCAGTACCTCCGTCCAACAGATACGCTGGCTGGCTAAAGCCAGCCGGTTAGCAGGTTCCCTGTGCAACTTTTCGTAATGGGGAATGCAAGCTGTAAGGTCCACACTAACTACACGGGCCTTTAAAACTGCACTTTAAGCGAAACAATCCTGGTTGTATGCAAACCCACATGCTTCCAATCCTTTTCAAGTTTTGAACAAGCCAAAGAGGAAGAAAACGTTCCGTATTCCCTGCCCTTACTTTAAGTTTGTCAGCATAGGTGGGTGAAATCAAGTTAAAGAGGTGCGTTCAAGAAACGGAAGAAAGGAAGAATTCCTTAATTTGCAGCAGACAAAACTGTCGACTTTTCCCCCTTCAGTGGAATGACACAAGGACCGTTAAATAATTACCTTGCAACAAAACGAGG
>VRMD01002089.1:0-14314 GCA_009872375.1 Sminthurides bifidus | reverse complement strand
ATTAAATAGAAAATTCCTTTGACTCAGGAAGGAAAGCTTTAGAGAGCAACTTCCTTGGGTCCTTTTGCATGCTGATGGATTAAACGGGCCGCTTTTCTAATCAAGGCTTTCAAGAAAATTGAATTCCGATAAGTGTTTAAGAGCATTTGTACTTACCGGGTGAAATTTTTAAGAGCTTCATCGTAGCCAGGCTCACTCTCGCACGCACGTATGTGTACCGAGCTTTCTCAATGAGTTGAAAATCCCTAATGAGAGATTGTTCTGTCTGCGCCCTTTCAGTTATCCATCATGACCATTTGCCCAAATCCGGTCTTGTTGGCCCAGCAACTGGCTCACATCGAACTTGACAGGTTGTCGCACATCGGCCCTGAGGAGTTTGTTGAGGTAAGGAATGCGTTCTGAAGAAGGGCAATTAAATTCAAATTGCTGTGTTTCCAAAACACCTTTTTGATGCATCTTCCTGTCAGCCTGACTCCTGAAACTGATGAGTTGTGGTGGGGGCAGCTACTACTCGTTGATTTACTGCGATCAATTCAAGGGAGCA
Organism: Sminthurides bifidus; assembly: GCA_009872375.1. Classification (NCBI taxonomy): domain Eukaryota; kingdom Metazoa; phylum Arthropoda; class Collembola; order Symphypleona; family Sminthurididae; genus Sminthurides; species Sminthurides bifidus. The sequence continues at coordinate 13,770 of VRMD01002089.1, read as the reverse complement.
CTGTGCTGGACGTGTTGACAAGATGAATTGTATGAGCTGTTAATTTATTTGTTTGCAAACATTTCTTGTTTCAGGCTTTTGCCAAAGACAACATTTCAGCAGAGAGCACAAAATACAAAGACCTTAAAAAAACTCGCAACCTTGAGTTCTACGTACAATGGTTTAATCGGCTCAGTTATTACGTGGCCACCGAAATTTGCAAGGTAATTGTGGAATCTCGTGATTTTAGCAAATTAGCAACTTCTTTCTTCGTCTCATCCGCCATTTAAATCTATCTTTTGTAAGAGCCTGCGTCAAGCAGCCAGTTCCGTGATTAGGTAAAATACCTGTTGAATTTTTTGATCGCCGAAAATACCTTGCACGTCTCACCTTTTCATCAACGAGGCAAGCACTGCAGTACTTTTGACAATCAGTAAATCTTACAGGTTTTTGCACACACGATCAGGAACTCTTCTTTCTCTGAACGTTCATTTGCATCATGCAACTGCTTGGGCTAATCACTAATGAAGTAGGTGTAATTGAAGCTGCGAAGTAAACGTTTTTCAACAATTTCTTTATTGCCAACCTCTTTGCAGATGAAGAAGAAAAAGTCTCGAGTCAGAGTTATCGAGTACTGGATAGAGTCAGCTCAGGAATGCTTTTCAATGGGGAATTATAATTCACTCATGGCCATCATCGCAGGGCTTAATATGTCTCCCGTGGCGCGGTTGAAAAAGACGGTAAGCTTTGCCACTACCACCAGGTAGTACATGTGCACCTTCAAATCAAGTCATTATAATAAAACACTTGGATGTATTTTCAAGTGATTATCAAGAAACTTTTTCAACGAGCTGTGATGAAAAGGTGTGACTTGAAACAATAATCGTGACAATACTCTTTTTGCAGTGGTAGTAAAGTCACAAGTACCCAACAATTGTCCATTTTGGAGCATGAGATGGATCCTACATCTAATTTTACATCCTACCGCTCAATCCTGAGGGTGAGTATGCCAAATATCTCATCAAGGATAAAGTTTACGTGCTTATGAAGCTGCAATGGCGAGTGCCATGCGGACCACATGCAGTTAGTTGCCTGATATTGTCAATAGCCGTGATTGATACGGACCGAGTGCTTCCTCTTTGAGCTACTAACGTTGTTATCGTAGATGGATTGTATTGTGTCCTGTAACGTTTGCCCTGGCACCAGCAGCTAACAATATCAAAGACTTAATTGTTTTGCTGAATTTGCAGGATGCAGTGTGGAGATTCTCGACCTCCAACAAAGGCTCTGATAATCACAAGATTATCATTCCATTCTTTTCCCTCTTAGTCAAGGATCTGTACTTCCTAAACGAAGGATGCGCCTCTAAGTAAGTTTCTCTCTCGGCGTTACACAAGTGAGCTAATTAAGCCAAATTTTAGTCGCTAAATACTCGAGAAGATGTGATAAAATGGGATTCTTTTAGCCGGCGTTTCTGTGTGATGCAATACTACTTTTTTGCATTCCATTGCGAAAACGCATAAACAAGCATGCGTGGCGGCTCTGACTGACGAAGTGAAGCCGAGCAAAAAAAGAGCTTGTCTTTGAGTAACATGGCCTAATTACAATTACGATTGCGCACAATTGCAGAATCCCGTCCAATGGCCACATCAACTTTGAAAAATTCTGGCAGTTCGCAAAACAAGTGACGGAGGTCATCGCCTGGCAGCAAATCACCTGTTCTTTTACAGTCTCAAAATCAGTTATACATTTCCTACACACCGCTCCTGTCTTCTCCGAAAAAGGTGAGTTGAGTTTGTGATCTGCTGATGAGAACACGAAATAAAGGGCACGTGAATTACAACTTCAACTTAAAATTTTCATGAAATAATATGCATGATTTCTTTTCAGGCTTGTGCACATCATCGTACGAATGTGAGGCCGTTGAAAGTGTTCAAGAGAAACATCGGCTCGAGTATTTGCAGCGTGACAAGCGAGACAGTATTGACAGCTCGCATTCCTCAGGAACATCGCTGGAGTCGCATGAGAGTCTCAAAATCAGGACTTGATTGGGTACAACGATCATCGTAACGTAATAACGGAAAACGAATCCCGTTTGCACTGTATGCTATCCTGTGTAACTTGGAAATTTGCACTTTCAATTAGAATATTTAGTGTAATCATTTACTAACACATACAAACTGGATTGTTGGAGTCAACAATCCAATACAAACTCTACCTTTTAAAGGAGATATATGCTACCCTATGTGGTTATGGCGATGCAGCTACTGTTCCTTAGCAAAGACTCAGAGGTTTACTAGCAATTTCGATCTGTTAAAGCTGTAGTGAATTACTTAACATTTCAATTTTATTTAGTGGTAGTCAACTGTAAGAATGTCTTAATTGTTCGAGTGCTTTTAAACTATACCAAATGGAATGTTAAACCGAAAAACTTTTGAACGGGTTTCCCCTTTGTCTTGTTGTAAGCAATAATACTTGCTGTAGAATAGCTTTCGTTAAAAAGTTTAACAATGATTAAAGTCCTCATGTTAAGACATGGAAATAGTATTCCGGATGCCTGTTGAAGATTCTTTTGTTCATATTCACTCATACCAAGTGCTGTACTTCCAATTGATTCTTTGCGGGTTCGATGTCAACTACACCAAATGAATTGCTGGATATGCTCATTTTCTTTCATAAAAAGCAAATGCGCAAGCAAATCCTAACGTAGTATTTGAGTCAGTTAACGCACGTAATGAAATTTGTCGGCTACGAAAATTCCAAGCCCTGTTAATGCCCCTATCTTAGTCGCCATGGCGTACAAATACCCTCGAATGTTATCTGCACGTGACATGTGATACGTACGAATTAGCAAGAATCTTAACTTGAATATTATACATATTAGAGGACAGCTGTTCAATCCGTCAACTTTGAAGAAAACGTTATCCTCATCCATACTTTTTGGCAAGGAGAAGAGGATTTAGCACCCGCAAGCGGAGCCTCGAGTTTCCTTCAGGTCCGCGTCATCCTGGTTACGTTACATGCCGGTGTAAGAGCTTGTCATGGTGCAAGACTTTGTCGCTTGGCTAAAAGAAAGACAGGAATACGAACATGAACATGAAGGGAAGGTTGTTGGGACGAGTCATAATAAAATTCTCCCCTCGTACGGCTGAATTCACACCGCACCCCGAGACAGTTTCGAGGCACGAGCACGAGACCTCAACGTGCATGCGGGTGGTAAAAGCTGAATTAAGCCAGAATGAGATAAGTCCGACTTGCATGTGCATTTCCCGGTGTTTCCCCACGGCACACGCCTTCCGCTCATACGGAAACTTCAACCCGCTATCATACGTAAGCCAGAGCATCCAAGTTTCCAGACGGGGTTCATAGGGCTGATTCATCAACCCGAACCGGGTAACTCTCCCTCTCCTCTCAGCAAGCACGTCTTGTCTCCAACGCACCAGACTTAGGCCTCCATAAACCCGACCCAGGAGTTAGTTCACAAGAAACCCCGGATCGATGAAGATCGGTCTGTGCTCTACCGTCATCTGTTCACTGTGGTATCCTTTAGGTGTAAGATCCACGGCTTTTCGTTTGTTTACACGGGTGAAAATTAGCAGAGCCTTTGAGAAACGCTCTGTAGCTACAATTGTTGAAAAAAACAGCATCTGGCAGTTCTGTTAGTTCCAGTCGGAAGTATGTAAACTGTGCGGTTTCTCCTCCGGAAAAGACATTGCGGCGGGTAAACTCGCCTTTCTTCCTGTCCGTCAGTCGGTCTCATCAGTTCCCGACAGAGTGAACTTGTCTGTTTGTTTGCCTTTGGATTCTACAAGAAAAAATCAAACGGTTCACGAGTCTGAGACAAGTGACGAGTGATGTGCTGATTCTACGCCAACTTCACGCCGAGGGTGGGCCAAGGAACCACCCAGTTATTTATCATGAAATTTCCAAGAAGCTGGATACTTTTTCTTCTCTTCTGTTCTAATGGTATGTTTCCACAATCCTAACGTACATTTTTCTAGCTCATTAACGCAGGAGAATTTTCGGCTCTTTACGGTTCCCGCACTCCGCAAAGTATTTCCTTATGAGTAAGAATGGTTTCGGGACATATTTATAGCGAAGCCCTGCTTGAATTCAAGACACATTCATACAGCTTCCACATTGAGTTGATAGGGTATAAATGCATTACCAATGTTCAAAAGAGCCATTACCCAGCTTGAATGATTGGAAATGGGTTTTAGCTTACGTCTAAATCTGCGGCAACGCTCAAAAGTCATCGGAGAAATTGCTGCCGTTAGCACTACTCTATGCACTTGTCAGTCGCACGTTTAGGAAACGATCAACTGCATGTCTCAGTAGTAGATCCTAGGACGATTTTGAATGAAAGGAGATGCTGGTGAAAGGTCTGTGTTTCCAATACCCTTAGATGTAGCGGTGGGTGACTCAACGCAGTTAAATAGATCGGCTGATGGAAATAGCGGTCATCAAACCGGGGTCGTAATTGTTCCAGCAAAAATACATAAAAAAGGCCCCTTTCTCCCTTCCACCCTTGTGACGAGCACTCGGTGGTCGCAAGAGAAGAGTACCAAACCTTGTAGCTACTGAGGCAGAATAAACTACAGACCGCATAAAAGAAACGTGAAGGAAGACACTGTATGTCGCAGGTTTCAAACGAAATCACGGGGAAAGGCTCAGCCTAGAAGGTCATGGAGAATTTTATTGTTGAGCAGATGGGACTGTGGGAGTTTGTTGAGTAAATGGGTCCAGCAGAGGGTTCTTGGGCTACAGAAGGGGAATTCTTTCATGTAAATAACCTCCATATATTCTGCCTATCTGTAATGACTTGTGGGGATCCTTCACTCGAGGAGTGTAAGAGTATACTAGTGGAATACATTGTCGCACCAAGAGTGCATTTGGATTCAACTTTTACTTCAAGATCCAGCAGCACAAATTCAACAGGGTAACCAAACATCCTGTCCTATCCGCCCCGTACTTCACATGAGGAAGTATGAATTTCTTCTAGTGATTGTAGTCAGCTAAGAGTCCAATGGTCAGGGGTGATAATAACATGAAGATTACAGGCAGACCACCAAAGACACTAGAGGAACAGGACGGTAAGAAACGAGGAAGCTAGCCACGTGTTCTAGCAGTAATGATGTTAGGCTAGTAATCGGAATCCTTGAGGCGTAGAACCGTTGATGAAACTCGGTAGCATGGTAGAAAATATAATCACAATCAAATTTACTTTCATCATCTCCTATTGATAAAACTGGATCCACCCTATCGGAAAACAGATGGATGCAATTTAGCGGGAGCGGGGGTGGTGAAAGTGGAGAAAGCCTTTCCGGTGTCAGAGAGCTATGAGCAGATGAGGAGTTGCTGGTTGAATGCAACGAAGCACCCATAGTCATCCCTCTTGAGGCTATTGTCTGGAAGATGCAGAAGCGGAAGCTGTGGATGATGATTTTTGAAATTGAATAATTCTGATCGCAGTTGGAGTCTGGTGTGGTAAAGTCGGGAGTGCATCGCTCGCATTACCAGTTCGACGGGGATCGTCCTCCTCTTCATCAGCCGGTTTGCCTTTTCATTTCGTCAAAGGAGGAAGTGGAGGGAAATTGACAGTCTTGGATGGCGAAGAGAACGTGAGCTTGGATTGCCAAGTCTCTACGTCTGAGAACGTGGAGTACCGGTGGGAATACAATGGCATTCAATTAAACAACACAACGCGAAGACACCAGCAAGGCTCTGCACTAATCATATCGCCAGCTCTCAAAGACCGAGACGAAGGAAACTTCACATGCATTGCGAAGCATGTTCGATCTGAGTTCTCTCTCAAGACTGCGCCGTTCAACTTGCACTTTGCCTGTAAGTAATATTTTGTTTTGCGTACTTTCCCTCCAATATTTTGTCCCAAACAAGTTGACTTCCTCAGTGCTCACTCTCCTTCTCTTCCTTTCTATCTCCGTAATGTCAAAGACTCCGAAGACTATTTGCCGGGAGGGTATTTCAGATTGCTTCACTACAATCTACCGAGACTGCATGGATTTTTACGAGACGGAAGACCGTCTGGAGGCTCGTAGTAATGCGGCTTCATGTGTTTTTTACTACAGCTATAAAAAATTACAGTTCTCAAAAGATTTCTTCACATCTTCATAACAATGAGATGGACTTACCGCGGCTTCTTCATGAGCAGGCTACACAACTTGAAGCCTTGTAGGGCCGTCTGCGCGACCGTTTGTCGACCGTAGCGCTTCCCTTAACTTTTCGACGATCGTCATATTGAAAGACATACGTAAACAATGCAGCGGCATATACAACTACCCTCATGTACTGAATTATTAATAGGGACGCACATGCTTGTTCTGTCCATGGCTGGCAACAGTATGAATCAAGGAACATAGTTTGTGGTAAAAATCCTTAGAAATTATGGTCGTAGAGGGAATATTTCACATGATAACCTTGGTGTACATCCTCATTATGGATTGAAAGTAATTGCGGAATATGTGTCTAAATCAGCGTTCGAAAACACGAGCTGCAAGAAAATCTTGGCAACACAAGCAAACATGAAAATCATGGAGGAGGAGGCGGAGGAGGAGGACGAGGCATGGAGAAATGTTATTACAACCAGGCACGCCGGTGACACTAAACCAGCGTAGGGCGAGGGTGGGACAAACACCAGGAGATGAATTAAGCCTTGGTAAATTCGTATGGCAGGGAAGCTGGGAGCAAGTGCATGCTGTAAGTGAAGTCAAGTTGGTGCTTCAACTTCATTTTCATGGTTGAGTGAGAAGGAATTCAAAAAGTTGACCAATAAGTGGAGAAATTCCACAAACTCCCAAGTTACGCACACCAGTTCCGTATTTTACGTGCCACATACCACCGGGCTGGCCGTGGTGAACAAGACAATGTGCCGGGGAAATTGAAGGCGAAATGGAATATGTGATGCCATTCAGAGAATGTGTGCTCACATGCCATGCTGAGAGAAGTATGCGTGGAAGGATTTACGTTCATGGTGGTGAAAGCAGACGGCTTTGATAAGTTTTCCTGTAGAAAGCACATGAGATCCATGTCCCATGCTTCACGCATTCTGACTCCCTACTTCTTCTTTTCTTCCTCCTTCTCCTCCTGTTTCTGTCCCTACCTCTTGCCTATTCGTATGCATAATTTTTTTCCAAATAGAAAGGAAGACGCCTGGATGCATTCAAAAATTGCTTACATGAAAGGTGGTCGGAGATCGGTGCAAGATCCAAAGATCATACGGATACCACCGCCATGCTGCTTTCACTTTGAATCAAGCAACTCGCTCCGACAACTGGCTGTAGGACTAGCCAAGATGCGTTCATGGCTGAAAAGAGCTCCTTCTGCTTCAGCATGAGCTGAAGTGAAAAGATACGAAATGGCCAAAAGTTAAAAAAGCCTTTTTTATATTCTCCTCATTCCTGGACGTAATCTACGCACTATTCGTATCTCACTCGCGGGAAGAAACAGTTTCAAGCTTTGCTTTGATACCAGACATATTGCCGATCCGGAAATGGTAAACTGGTGTCTCTCTTTAATATTCTGTCGTGAAACAACCAGGTGAAAGCAAAGATGGCCGACGTGCATCCTCCCTGCGTAAACCGCCCCGAACGTCCATAAAGACAGATTAGAAAATCCCAGCATTTCCTCCTTCTACGATACTGTTAGGAGCATACCAAAATGTGATGCTTTGTGGTTGGCTCGAGACGTTCGGCAGAATCGGCCTGGCTGGGCATTAAGAAGAAAACGCCATCATGTGTGAAACCGAGCGTAGTGAACAAAGCACTTGGAGAAGTGCAAATTTGCCATGTAGCAAGGCAGATGACGAGCTCCGTTGGCACTTGCAAAGTATCATGGTCGCCTTATTATGATTACGGAGGGGAATGACGGAGTTAAATACTGCAATGAAATTCATTGATTTTGCATTTAATTCCCGTAGAGACGCGGGAGGGCTGACAGGGATTTGTACACGAGATCCTGCATTCAGCCAAGGAACAACGTGAGTAAAATCCTGTTCGAAGAAGAGAAGAACATGGATTTGACAAGGTTTAAACAGGAGAGAAATCAGTGCATATTCAAGTGTATAACGACCAGGAGGGGAGACGAAGAAGATTGTAGATCGCATGCAAATCTTAAGCTTCAGCTCTAAGACTACTTGAATGCATGAAGTGGAGTTTTCAAGGCAGTTTAAACCTGGGACCAGCCAGAGGAAGCGAAGGGGTGAGGGTAGCAGTAAACAATTTACATGGAAAAGAGTATTAACAGGGTGTGCTTCACAGAACTGTGAAACGGGTGCTGGAGAAAAGGACTCTCAGCGTTTGGAGTTTGAAAAGCACTCTCGGAAATATCCATGTCCTTCCACACAGATATGGCAGGGAGGACGGAGCGGGGAGGAAGAGAAAGCCAGCTCATGAACGATCCCGAAAGGGTGGTTACTTGAATGGAACTGGGCTGTAAAACGGAGGATTTGTGCGCGAGGGTGGAGGATAAATGGCATTACTATTACGGCCGTGCTGGGGTGGAGGTAGACGTTACGGGCTCTGGCTTCAGGTTCCAGTGGTTTACGCAAGGCTGGCTGAAAAAAGTTGATAGGTGAATTGGCGGTACATACAGCGCCAGAGGAGAGTGGAGAGAAAGGAGACGGAATACCGAGAGTGAAAAGAACAACTAGGATTGAATGGGGGGAGAAATGGGAAAGACATTTGAAGAGAAACAGAAACATGTGAGAGTCAGGAGGCTTTGGATGCATTTCACTCTCAATATGTCCCTGGACCTGCATGCAGCCTCTGTGCCATTACGAACCATTGGGGGAAGATGGAAAAGATGCAACTTAGCTGCGAGATGACTGGCGAGAGTCGTAAAAAGCACTCATTTAAAGCGGAATTCCAGAAGGGGTTTCAAAAGGACGCTAGCCAGGAGATCATACTCTCTCTTATTTTATTGTTCTCTTTTACCCCAAAAGATTTTCTCATTACACGCACCATCGCAATAGTTTTCCTCGCATCTGCTTTCTGTTCCTCTCCGTTTTAGCCCCTGTCCCTGCTTTGTTTGTCCCTCCAAATTTCCATGTCGGAGCTTTCAACTCGAGTGAGTAAAAACAAAAGAATTCCTGTGCTCTTTCCTGAAACAACATGTTTCATCCGCTACAGTGCTCCATGCCAATTGGTCCCAAAATTAAAGAACAAGCTAGAATTACCCTCTGGAAAATTAATCTTGATACGAACTAGGATGGATATACCAGAGTCCGAATTCAAAGGTTGCAACTATATCTACATATCCTGTTGTCTTTTTTGGATTGAAAACAGGGATTGGAAAAACAACCGTTGTCCATCTTGCCTCGCCCAAAGACCCGAACGACTTGAGACCGGGAGGAGAGGCCACACTCAAGTGTCATGTTGAGGGCAACTCTCACATCACCTTCCAGTGGCTCAGGTACAAGAATACAAACACTCGAACTAATCCAGTTTCTTTCCGTGTTTCAAATGAAGGAATAGAGTCGGGCTAAAAATACTTTGATCCACGGAACCGGCAGATAAAGCCTGCGTACAAGATTCTTGGAAATGATGATTGAACGAAGTGAAAATATGGAAAATTGACATTTTGTCCGATTCAATAGAAATGGCGAGCGTGTTTCGCCGGGAGGCAGACGGGAAGACGGGCAACTTTTGCATTTGAAAAATCTGAGCAGTCGTGACTCCGGATCGTACACATGCCTCGGGTCCAATGATGCGGGGGAGGCGGTTCCACTCAACATCCTCCATTTGTCAGTTCCAGGTAAACGAAGACGCAGTGATTTTGAAGGAGAGAGAACAGCATCTCTTTAGCAACCAAACGCTTAATGCTGATGCTGCAGCTGTCAGCGTTTCATGGAGCTGCGTCACGCTTATAAGCCTCGCTTCTTAAAAATTTCAGATGACGTCTTACCACGACTGGTGAAAGGACCTGTGAATGCGTTTCCTGCGGTGGGCGACAGAGTGCAATTTGATTGCGTGTTCCCGTCATCGGTGCAAGTGGAATGGATGGCGGGAGATAATACCATGGTTCAGAATTCGTCACGGTAATAATTTGTTTCCTCTCTTAAATCCATTCCAACCTTTGTTTGACATTAAGCGAGCAAGGGAATTAATCATGACGAGCACCAGTAAGGAAATCCAAAACCAGTGAGACAGACGGAGATAGAAAGAGAAAGAGGGAACGGTACGCGTTGTTGGACTGATGATGATAGCATAGGAGGATAAATTCCAGGGGTTGGTTCCGGGATACCTGAGAGGTCGTTGAATTACCGCACCTTCCACCCCGGTCGTCTCTTTTCATTTTCCGTCCGTGAGGATAGCATGATGAAGAAGTAAAGAAGAAAACGAGGAAAGAATCCATTTGTAAATCAGAGCACGAACTGTGATTCCCTCATAGTTTGTATGGTCTTAAGAGCCTGCAGAGAGATATTGGTAGGGATGATCAAAATAAAAAGCTCCACAGCAAGAACTACCCGTCTTCTTCAGTTAACTTTCTCTGACACCAGATATTTCCCAGCTTTCATTTCTACCTCTGTCCCACAATTCCCGTGGAGCTACTTCCACGTCAAGCCTGCCGCCAAACAACAGCTTTCTCTCATAACAAACGCAATGCGTTTCCTCCTTTCAACTTTCTCCCGCTTCCACGGCCCGTCATGAAGAATGCCGAGTGGCTTTCTCGAGTTTCTGTTAGCTGGAAACAGGAAACGAGGAGGTTTTTTCCTTAAAATTAGCAGCCGGTTTGAGAAGTACACAGTTGCAGATGTTTTTCGTTGCAACCAACTTAGACGAACTAAGGTGTCATTTCAACTTCCTTCAGTTATTTATCGGGGTGCAACCTTTCCATGAGACTGACGAAAGAGGCGTCTACCGCACAGCAGAGCAACAAATACTTTTGATCATGAGAAATATCGTTCCAATCTGTTAGATTAACGCAATCACGGGATCGATATGCAAAGTGAATCGATTGAAGAAAAGGTNTATCGTTCCAATCTGTTAGATTAACGCAATCACGGGATCGATATGCAAAGTGAATCGATTGAAGAAAAGGTTGAGAATCTCGGGAGGGATAAAAAAGGATATTGTTCCGATCCGAGAGCAACATCTCCAGACTAATGATTCTAGTTAAGATATCAGGAGATGAAATGGGAATTGCTCCACTCTGCTCCCTCACGCTCAGAAATAGATTGCTCATGTCATCAGGTTGGAATTTCCAATGAGCTGTTGATTCCCAAAGACTTGTTTTCCTCCAATTTTTGTTAGAATTCATGATCGATTGAGATTAAGTCGCAGGAAGCTGAGTGGTGGAGGAAAACTTTCAAGCAGTTCAGAGTGTAGCACTATGAAGAAAACTTGTGTCTCTTTTTCTGTTTTCAAATCCTACTTTTGTGCTTGTTGCAAAGTTTTCCTTTCAGCCCGACAAAAGTCTTGGAACAAGAACAAGGAATGGATCCGTATATACTTCCCCTTTTTCATATTCCTTGTTCCGGTGTTATTCAAAGCGAATCGAGCTGAATTCTGAGGTATAAATGAAATTGTACGGCATAGCTTTATTGCAAATTTCTGCTTCCTGTTCCTAGGACTACAATGTACGAGAACGGCAGCTTGGTTCATAAACCCAGTGGGAATGGCAGACGGAGGAATGTACAAATGCAGAGGCAATTCTGTCAAATCCCTAGGAACCATGGAAGAATATTCAGCAAACTTGAAGCTTGCTTGTAAGTTGTGATTCTTGATTAAGGTTTCCGGCATGTGAAATCTCTTTACTCGGGTGATACGGAACTCAAATCTGAGAGGAGAGTCGCATAAAAAGAAATGTTCCTGGCTCCAGATCTGGAACCCCTGACGGCAAAGGACTTGGACGGACCTGAAATCAGCTCTGGCAACAAGATAGGCGTGGGCAATCACCACCGTCTCGAGATCTACTGCAAGCCTCCACGTGGGTTTCCTGTCCCTGAAGTGTATTGGGAAGATCCTGAGGGAAGAGAAATTACTAAAGGAAGACCAGTACAATCTCCTCGACCCGGTGTTCTTCTCATTGAACGGATGGACAAGAGCCTGGCGGGGGCATATACATGCGTTGCACGTAACAAAGCTTCCACGACCAGCTTCACCGTCCAGCTCGTCATTACAAGTGAGTTGGTGATGAAACTTATTTTTGATTTATCGATCTCATTAGCTCGTCCTCTGCTTTCTCCGATTGTATTCTTGTGAAAATGTTCAATTTCTATTCATTACGGAGTGTACAATGTTCAAACTCACGGTTACTTACTCTTATGTAGCTGCTGCCTCAATTCAGATGCACCCTCATCCCATCATTGTGGCTGAGGGTGAAAGTACCAGTTTAGCCTGCATGGTGAAAGCCAGCGAGCTCTCCAAGCTGCGCTGGAGGAAGAACGGGCACGTCATCCCTACTCACTCCCTGGAAGACGGGCCAAGATACACGGAAACCCTCGGCAGAGGTCAACAAAACAGTACATTAGTTAATCAAAGGAGTGAAGCTGACAGATGCTGGAGACTACTCCTGCGAGATAATAACTCCTGGATTCCCGTCCGTCCAGTCGCGGCCAGCTCAGCTCTTCGTGACAGGTTTGTTAAATGCTCCTTCCATGCTTTCCATCTTGCACACTTTCTTGTGACTCTACCAGGCCTCTCAGAGTCCTTTTTAGTATGTTCTTTCCCGTCTCTTTTTAAACTTTCTGTCCGAGTCGTAAAAAGAGCATTTTCGTTCTTCGGCTCGATTTTCGGATAGGAAGAAAGGCTCCGTTGATTTAATTTTATTGGACACTGAATAAGCGCAAGAAACAATAGTTTTAAGAAACCAGCTCGCTACCTCGAAAGGAGGCACAGTGAACATGCACCTTTATCTTGTAGAAAAACTCAAGTTTTTATCCATGCCAATGGATCGGAAACTGGAACTCGGATCTTCGGCCCGAATTCATTGCAAAGCGCAAGGAAACCCCATGCCGACCATCAGATGGCTCAAACTGCGTCCTAAGGTATGTCAACGTAAACCACCATGAGAGGAAAATTCTAGTATTTGAAATCACGATTTGCCATTACATTGAATGCTTTACGGTTTGATGTAGGACCCAGAGCCGTATTTTCAGCTCCCTGCTGACCTGATTGACGTAAATGGAACTTTACACTTTCCGAATGTCACGTCCTCCGATGCCGGTCGATACATTTGTGCGGCCTCCAACTCACAAGAGTTCATTAATGCTACGATTCGCATTGAAGTCATCGGTATGTCATTCACTAGCATAAGAAACTTGGCAAAAAATTCTTTCTGGCCTCTGAAATTGTTTCTATTACTACATCTAACTGCTTGTGCTCCATGCTATACAATAACATTAATGTAAGACTTGTTGTGGCTTCTTGCAGCTGCTCCCAAATTCGTCGTACTTCCACAAAACCCAACGCAAGCGATCGAAGGTCTTCCAATCCTGCTTGAATGTCAAGCAACCGGTGATCCAAGGCCCACGATTCAATGGGACCGCGATAAGGATTTGCATGGCTTGGACAGAAGCAGGTTTGATGACGTATAAACTATTTCGAGCGTTTTTATCAACCATTTCTTTTCATCCATTAATCACGGATTTGGTACCAGGTTCCACGTGTTCAAGAACGGGTCTTTGTACATTTCTTTCGTGAAACGAGAGGATAGCGGCTTTTACGGTTGTACAGCTGGAAATAGCGGCGGTCTGAAACGGGAAGAGATCCGCTTGATTGTTTTATGTAAGTTGGGTTTCGTGATGCAACAGGCGTGAAAACTCATACAAGT
>VRMD01002088.1:0-14320 GCA_009872375.1 Sminthurides bifidus | reverse complement strand
GAAATAGAGCGGAAAGAAATGCGCAAAATAGCATTGCTACACACCTTTATAAGAGAAGAAGAAATTCAATTTACTGATTGCTAGAATCTTTTTCTCAGCAAAATCAGAGGGAGAACGTTGGCGAGCTGATGACGGGCAAATAACATCGCATTCCATCGACCACCTGTTGCGTACTACAATGCAGATTCTGAGCTGTGAGTTTAAAATTTTGTGAAATAGAATTTACTACCGGAGACTTGAGTGCCAAAAATAGATCAATTGGGTAATGGGTGCAACTCACTTTTGATCAGGTTAACTTGACCCTTCAGCTACGGTTTTTAGCTAGGAACTAAAAACACGTTTCTATTGAGCTAGGGATAAACATCTGGCTGAGAGGATGGTATCAGTGCGGTTGAAAAATTAGGATCAGAGTAGAGTCTTGAAAAATAAAAGAGTCCAGTTTTGATAGTTGGAGGTTTGGTAGCAGCTGTCCGCCAATTATGCAAATCTTTGGCATGAGCTGGCTGATTTTGATAGTAGAGAATCCAGTAAAACCTGTAGAGACGTAGGTAAGATTACCTGAAGAAGAAATCTAAGTAACAACAATTGAACCGTAATTCAGATCATTAGCGAGCAAGTCGAGTTTTGCACTTGCGCTCTCGTAGCCGAGAGTAATTGAGCATCTATTTAGATGGTTGACAGAAAAGTCGGATTGTTGCTGAGGGGTAGGAATGTGGGATTAGCGCAGGTTTTCATCAGTAGTCATGCAGCTAGGAGAAAAATTTAAGAGGATCACGTTGAACAGTTTGGGAAGAGGAGAAAATCCTTCTCGATCCTTTTATGCACCATGAGAAAACGTTGGGTAGTGTAGTAGCAATAAAGGAACGACCAGCCTTGTTGATGGTTGGCATAATATTACATTATTGGCGAGCGGTGGGTTGGTTGGCTCCATCTCCCACACTATTCTAAAAGGTCATTGAATCTTGTTCTTGTGTTAGAACTGCTTGGAGGAATTGTAGCCAGCGTAAAAAGACGGAGAGGAGAAGGAAGACGACTTTAAGAATCTAAAAGGATGGGCGATCGTTCTTCTGACCGGTAGGTTGCTGTTGAAATTGACTCTGGCGAATTTCATAGCGAGCAAATAGCCAGCTCGTAGCGTATTGTATTACGAAGATGACTTGTGCAGTGCGAAGGAAATCAAAGCACTGCAGTCAAAGGGAGGCAAGCTGAAACAGGGTTATTCGCCCAAGGAGAGAGGAGCAGATTGCTCGGTATTATGAAGCGGAAATAAAAAGATGTGATGCAAGGAGAAAAAATCCCTAGGGCACTTTTTGTGACACGTACTAAAGCAAAGTAGAAGCATTAGCCCTGTTGCTGCTTCTGGTTTCCGTTACGTTTAGTCAAGTCGTATTACGTAGTTAAGATCTGCATTTATGATTCCCACACTGCCAGCAACCAGCCAAAGCTCTCAAACTGTAGCTCCTTTCTTTGCAGTTCGTCAACCACCAGTGCCAGAGCGTTAGGCACGTCAACCCTGTGAATTTCAAAAAGTGGATAGCCCTGCGAACTAGGATGATGTGAGCTCAATTCCAACCCGAGCAAGTTATAAGGAGATAGATGTCAAACCGTGGTTTACTTTACTTCCATTAGCAACCAGACGACGAGCCTCTCTTTTCACTCGGGACGCGCATCTATCTTAATGTCCAAACTATGAGGTTCAAACTGCCTGACACTTTTTATCTTCTTAGAGTATCTCGTTTATTTAATGACTAATTTGACGGGAAGTATTCTACAGCGTCTGTCTTGAACAGGTCCAAGCTCCAGCCTGCCTTCGTTTGAATCATTGGGATATGCAATATTAAAATGTGTTCTGTCTTTTAGCTTTGAGTGCGTTTTCTATTGAACTTTTAGTTGCATTACTGGCTTCGGTCAACCTTGGCACTCGAATCAGGTTTTCGACTTGGTTCTAGCATCTTTTGTCACTGCGAATGTGGCATGTGCATATCTGTAATTAGGATTCGCATAGTGAGGTAATCCATGAGAATCTCTGTGACATGTCAAAATAATCGTCGTCTCCTCCATCCAGGTGCATGAGCACTTCTCTTTTCTGCATTACCACGGTTATAGTGATGGCAGACTGTGAATGCGATTTAGTAGACCGATGACTAGTTTTTTCCTAAGGCCACAAGATAGTTGCTGATTCTCCTAAAGTTGTTACGTAGAAGATTGTGGTAAGGCAGGAAGAGTAGAAAAGTTATGGTCAGTCTGGGACTGAATGTGGTTTCAAAGGTGGGTGGACGAAGAAGGTGAGATATTCGATCGCAATTCTCAAGTCGTTCCCAAGTCCAACATGGTTTGTCTAGCTTTTGAAAGTAAGAAATCTCTATAAGCTTAGAGAGCTAATGCCCATGATATCTTTTGGAATGCGAAAGAGAGAGAAACAGGGAGGTGAAGAAACATACAGAAACTTGTAATAAAACAGCCAACATCTCAGGTAAGATTAGGAACTGTTGCAAGGCAACAACTGCATAAAAAACTCAAAAGAACGACCGAAGGAGAGAACTGAAGAGGACTTAGCGCAAGCCAGTATGTTGCTCTACAGAGCGGTGGCATGGCATTGCTTATCTAACCATAGCATAGAAGGACCATGCAAGTTGGCAATTGTCAGATGAAACGAGAGAACAGAACAGTCTCTCAGCTGTCCTAGCGAAACGGAGAATATTACAGGTATAAAACCGACTATACCATGAATGAACATAGCAAAGCATTTTGCCAGTCCTGCCACGCATCCATCCAGGTGAGACTGAACAAGCTCATAAGATGAGAAAACTTTCGAGTCCATGGCAAGTGCATGTGTAGCATTCTTGCCAGCCCCTCCACAAATCCTGGCATTTTCAATCGCATCTCATCGCGGTAAGAAACGTTTCATTGTAGAGCCTCTTAAGTCGTTTATAGGAGAGAAAACAGGGTGTTCGGAGGAACGATGAGGATCAGGCTGGGGGAGTCAAACTGAAATGCATGTTCCGAGCCTTGATAATCTCACCTGAGTTGCCGGCTAGAAGATGAAATCGGTTGCTGAAACCACTTTAGAAGGCTGATGAGGTGGACCGGTGGAGCGTAGCGTATATGGTCGCTCATTAGATTTTTCACTAGCATAGTGCGGTTTCGCATTTGCATGAGGCAAGCAGGCGTTAGCTCCCACAAGACCAACGGAAGGAATGATCACACGATTTCGTGTATCTGCATGGTACATTCACACACATCCACCTTTGTTGAATTAGATGGGGTTGAAAACCTGTGCTGGGAGGGAATTAACAGAGCAACATTTCATAGAACAAGGGAATTTCAGCCCAAGGAAATAAATGGCTTGTTAGCTGCTTTGATTTTTTACAACCTGGCTCTGATATAAACTTTCATATTACGTTTCTTTTCCTCTCCTCTGCTCCCTTCCTTTCTCTTTATTACGTTTTAGAATTATGAAACAATACCTTTTGCCGTTAGCCTTACCTTGGGATTGGAGAGATACATTCTTGCCTGCGAACACACCAAAATGTCATGGCACTACTTTGAGAGTTGACTCTGGTACTGCTGCGTTAATAACTGAGTTTGGGCGATTTGTCCTCGTCCTCTTGATTCTGGTACTAACGTTATGCAACTCAAAATCCAACCTGGTAGCGTTGGTACGGAATCAACAAAGCTATTGCGAGCGTTGTGAAACGCTAGAATGAAAAATCACCCCCAGCTGCCATCATCGCAAGTAGCATAAAACCATACGGACACATAAATCCACGTTAAGAAGGGATGTGAACCGCTATAAAATTCTCTAATGTGAAATCGTTATGTGGATGAGTTTGCCTCAAATAATATACCATGATCGAATGATGCAAACCAAAGAGAGAGAGAGAGAGCATGAGAACTGGAATTATTCTTCTAAAAAACTCAAATTACTTTAGATACTGTCTGACGAACCACGAGCCTGATTATTGCACAGAGCTGATGATTTTTAGGTCTCAAGTTTGTACATTCACAAGAAAGAAAAGATATAAACAATATGTTTCAGATTCATTGGGAGGACTTGCTGTTGCATTTTACTCATGCAGGAACTGACTTTTTTCAAACGGATGAATGCTAGTAAGTTGCCAGTTTTTGAGAGCAGTCATGTGTAGCCCAGTCAGTTCTCAGGTGCGCGTAACTTACGGCGTCATTCGACGTAGGAGATGTAGCCAGCACTTTATTTTTTACCGTCTTAGGAATTCTAGAGGAGGTCGTTGCTTCTTTCCATACGTTTTCAACCGTTTCGTTTCACTTCTGCCTATGCTTTAGTTCTCAACCTGATGATCACAAACTCTCAGAACTGTAGAAGCGCAGACTGGCTTTAACGCGTTCGCATGGTAACGTATTATCCTTGTCATGGCGTCAGCTCATACTATACACAACAAAAATAAGTCGTATCTGCCGTTGCGGCGCTTGTCCTTTAGAAAAAGTTTTGTTGAAGCTAGAACCATAAAAAGCGGGTACAACAGGTGGGAAACCCCTTGGACACGTGGGTGGGACCTCCATTCGTATCCTTATTATCCTAGCTGATTAAAAAATAGCGTCAATGTCAGCACATTATTGGCGCTTAGGTGCAGTAAAGCTTAACAGGATAAGGAGAGTCAATCCTTCCTCAATTTGAGTATAAATGTCAGAATTATTTGACATTATGACATATTTTTCGCCTGCAGGTAAGCTGTAAACTATAAGAACCTCATGCTCATACGTTTTAAACATTGGGCTGTGTTCGACTGGGAACAATTATTAGGATCATGTTCTCTCAGCAACTAAGGTTGAATCCTGTCTGAAGTTATGTATACCTGTAGTGCAATGAGCATTATTATTGCGATGCGTACGCTTTTTTGCACAGAGATGCGTGGTGCGGTTAGTGTACTGTATTGAGCCAGATTGCTGCTGGTGATTTTGTAGCCACGAAGGAATAACGCCAGTGCCAGCTGAAAAAGGATTAGGATTCAGGTAAGATAAGGCCTGATTTCTGAATTCGTGATAGATCTCATCTTGGCAAAGGCACTCACCCCTTTTCCCTCTTTTCTGTGTCTAACGTGCTCAATAATGTATACGGCATGCTCCTCGACTCTCATCATTCCCTTATGAATAGAAGAATAGCGCAATGCACGTTCATCTGGTCTTGCATTTGCAGAGATCAAGTATTTGAGCAAGCCTCGCAAGACTCACGAAAGAAAGGACATAACATTACTAGCATCATCAGCAGCAAAGATCCGAAGCCTGAGGCAATACACTTTTCTTCCTTCATCCGCCATAACATGTTGCTTACTCCTGAGAGAAAAATCATTTTCCGAACAAGTGAATGCTATGGTCCCTTGCTGGGATTTGTGGCTCATCTTGCTTCTACTCATAATACAATAAATATATCCCATCCAAATTCAAGAACTCCGTCCTTTGAAACATCTGTAAGAAAAGGAGCAGTATCTCTGCACCACATTCGCAACATAATTAACCTGTGATACGTTGCACGAAATGCACAATAATAAATTTTAGTATTTCAATGACGCTCTTGCTACAGTCTCCTCTGTCAGTTTTTTTGCGGGCTAATAAACTCTGCTTTTGGCGTGCCCATGACTGCAGCGGCAGTCAGCTATGCACGTGTACCTGAGCAGACTTGTTACATTCGATGAGCTCATGTGAGCTAACGCTAAAAACTTTTAGGGCGCTCCTGAGCTTCTAATAAGGAGAGGACGAAGAACGTTCTTAACGTTCTCTATTTACCTGTAGGATGTTTCCCAAAAGCTCTAAAGGATTTGTGACTAAAGACGAGGGAAGTACAGAGCTGTGAGCTAACTGTAACGCAAGCCATGATTCAGTACTGACTCATGCTCCCAGGTCTAGCTTGTGTTTGTAATAAGTTCGCTAAAAGTGACTCCACCCCAACATTTTTACCAGTCCTTATACCTTTCTTTGCAAAGCTGTCGCCACAATTTGACCGATGATCTATCCGTGCCAGATTAGAACCAGAAGCAAAGGACAAGCTACCCTCCATCAGACCAATGGAGAATGGAACTAAACAAGAAATTGACGAAAAAGGGCGCAGATTTCAGATAAAAATTCCCATCTACACGGGAACAAACGTTTGTCAAGTTGAGTTAAACCTGCAGTATCTAATGGCTCACATGCATTTGCTCAAGATAGAAAGTCGTTATCCATGCTGCCATGACCTTCGAGCTGTCTCCTTCTGATTCAACATTCCTTACTTAGTCGCGCCATTCACCTTAGTAGCAAAACCGAAAAGCGAAGCTCACTCCTCAGCTGCAGCAGTTTATGCTTCATGTCGGTAACATTAGATGAATAGCATTAGAATTAATTTGAGACAGGGTGTACAAGTGCAGTCGCATGCGAATACTCTCGTGACCTCGAACAGGATGGGTGTTTGCTAGAATCCAATGCAGATTACAGAGATTAATCAACCACCTACCACTTTTCACGTTGCACCTTTCGGCTGCAACTAGTTGCAAATCCTGTTTTGCCGACATGCATCGTATGTGCAACAGTTGCTCAGTTACAAGTTGAAACTTTGAGTGACGGATAGAATCTTGATAGAATTTTGCACATGCAAGTTTGCAAAATCCTGCTCAGACATGGAAGTGGCTTGTCTAGTCTGGTCCTGGCAGTCGGGAAAATTCTACTTCAGCTAAAGGTTCACTTGCACTTGATACCATCATGTAGCTCAATATTTCAGTACGTCTCGTTCCTGCTCTCTGAGAAATCGAGCTGAAAACATCGGCTTACTGTGTAGTGGACAAGAACATCTTGTTGCTATGCTAATTCAACTTATCTAACAAAAGCGGCTGAAACGAATAAGCATTCTGATGACTTGGGTCTCAGTCCTCGCCCAACGGTAACAATGTCTGGGTCAGGTGTCACGTTAGTTACATGCCGCCGCTTGAATGGCGATTGAAATTACGCTGGCGTTGGAAGTCAAATATACTTTTGCTTCAGGGTTTGAATACGCACTTATAACGTATTTCACATTTCGTTTCTTAAAGTGAGCTGAGTCTAAAAATCTGATATGACTAAAAGGATAAAGCAAAAGACGTTCCCTAAAACTCATGCTAAGAAAATTTGGACCATATAGGTTTAGTTCCTTATGGTATCTCAGGTCGGGGTATTGGGTGGATTATGACTGGTGGTCTACTGGTTTCAGAAACCTACACTTTCATGTTGATGCCTTCCTTCATTTGATATTTCCTTTGAATTGATTATGGATGCTCACTTTTTATGTAAGATGAGGTTAAGCCAAAGGTTCTGTGTTAACTTCGTATGTATAGAGATTCAATTCTGATGCTGACGTTTACCAACAAATTGGACTCTATGTTAGAGTTTCGTAACTAGGTTCTAAAACTGATTCAGTACACAGTCGATACAATGTAGAATCCTCCCACGGGAATCATGGAGTAGAGATGTAGCACTTCGAAAGGCGTGTTATCCTAGCAAATTATTATCCGTCGTTTCGTCTCCATCACCCCCATTGATGATGTCCAGACAAAGCGTTTGAAAACGTTTTCAGGCTCGGTACATCGTGCATCACTTCAATTTCATGAACGCTCCATCATTTTAGTTACCATGAGGACAATATCTTGTTTAAATTGTTCGGAGAAAACCTAGAGGTTGCTATAGTAGTCTGTGTCTGTGTGGACTAAATTAGAGATGGCAAACAGGTCCAAAGTGGTAACCTGAACCCACACCTGCAAGTGAAAATCTCTAATATTGTAGAGTTACTTTTTCCTTCGCTTTTTTCCTTCATGTTCAGAATTTCAAGAAGCTGTTGAACGCCTTGAACTTTACAGGCCTGTAGCGCTCAAAATGGTTTAATAATTTCAATAACGGCTCGCCCCTATGTTTTCCTCGTGGCTTCGTTTAACCGCATCCACGCTCAGCTCCAAATGTCAAAATTAGCCATTTTTGCCCATTTTTGCTTGCCGATTTTGGCGAAAATTGGTAATTTTTGGCCTTTTTTTGTGAAAGAATTCGGACTAAAGCGACTAAAAACATCAAACGATTTTCGGAAGTTCGTATCCGTGCCGTAGTTATTGAGCTTTGAAGTGGGATAAAAGTTTAGGGCTTTAAGTCGGCATCTCTTTCTGTCGCGTTGAATGTTCTGACTTAAAAAAGTAAAGCGAGTCAAGCATCCGTTTACAAAGTGCCCTGAAAATGCAGGTCCAGGTCCAGGTAGTACAGGTTTGTATTTGGACCTGTTGCCATCTTTAGACTAAATTCAAGATTCTTATGTACTCATGTGAAGAATGCCAGATAAAGGCCTAGTTTGGACTTTGAACTAACGATTTGTGCTTGAAATACTTCTATTACATCTATAGCACCCCCGTTAAATAGCAGATGAGACGAAATCGAAATGCATGGAGACCAAAGGAATTAACGTTTTCTGTGATTCGATTTTACTGTGACAGACTATCGTGGCAACAGATACGAACTGAAGCTCACAGCTACATTCTGCGGCAAGTCCAAGAAATAAAATTCAAGGGAGGAAAAATTTAAAACAGGTACATGTCGCGCGTACTCGTACAATTGATAAAGGCCAAATTCTGTGCATCCAACGCAGTTGCATATAGTGTATACATACAGAGATTTTGATTTGCATGCATGTAGTGTGAAAGGGGCTACCACAATTCATGATAGCAAAGTATACGTGTAGGTTAACATTCAAAATTTTGGGTGTGCTACAAAGTATACTGCTTGCGCACACGGACAGCTGAATTAAACGGCATGGCAAAGCGTCGATCGATACTGTGACTTAGTCGGGGATCTCAACCGGCTTTTTCAGTGGGAAAATTACCCCTGCCTCTCTTTCACAAATAATTGCTTATTTACATTTCAGAAATATAATTAGTACATTGTGGAAGTATTTGAAACGCATCATTAATTAAAGACAACTGAACAAGTGTCGAGCTTCATTTTCTCGAAAAAATATTCACTGAAAAGTGAAAATTAAGGACTGACCAAGTTGTCTCAAAGATAAAAACCCAGAATCCGTAAGCGTATTTTTACCTCTGGTAAGTTCAGCTTCTTGAAGTCTGAAATAATTGGAATATCAAACCTTAGCTCGAACGTTTGAATAAGAATAGTTTTATTGGGAATTTTCATATAGGTAAGCATGAACAGAGGCCCACGTAGAAGGGCCCATGACGACGATGATGGCCCAGGAGGAGGTAAGTGCTGTTGTGATCAAGTGGTCACAATGACGTTTCATGCTTATTCAGTAGTCAGTAGGAACTGAAGTTTTTTATACAAGTTTTTAGTTTAGGCGTGTAAAGAAACAATTCGCAATGATTTTGGTTTGAATGTCTGAACATATTTTCAGGTAATAGATATTTCAACAAAAGACAAAGAACTGCTTATATACAGCATGAGAAACGAGAAGAAGATCCTATTAGGATGGTCATATTGGAAGCATCGGATAAGGTAAATATCAGAGTTGCAGCGAACTGCGCTGGTGAACGCTTTGCTGTGTTATATGAGATATTGTGTTACACTGCCAATGCGTTTGTTGATTCTCACGTTTCTTGGGCATTTTTTACAGAATCGAGGGACTGCCGAGGAAAGCATCGAACGGGTCACAAAAATGCTAGATGCAGAGTTAGCTCAAAATAAGGCCAAAATACTACAGATTCTAGTCGAAGTGGTCACTACAATGCCTGAGAAATGTTCTACATATGCTACTTTGGTGGGCCTTCTGAATGCGAAAAACTATAATTTCGGAGGAGAGGTCAGATTTAATACAGTTATTAGTTGAATAAGAACTCATTGAGGTTGGTCCAAATTGACGGGTTAAATGCCATTTCAGTTTGTGGAGGCCATAGTCAAAAGTTTTAAGGAGTATTTACGGAATGGCAACTGGACCTTAGCACAGTATACTTTGCGGTTTATATCGGACTTAGTTAACTGTCATGTCGTGTCGGCAAACTCCCTTTTACAGCTCTATGATACTTTTATGGAAGGGGCTCAAGTAACGGATGTCCCGCAGGTACGTCCGGTTTTTTAACTGGAGTTTGAGACTAATGGTGTTACGCGTAGCTTTTTATAACACTCACTCTTACCTAAATATTTATCTGCAGGTGCGAAGGGACTGGTTGGTTTTTGTTGTGTTGAATTGTTTACCTTGGGTTGGACGGGAGCTGTACGATAAGAAAGAGCAGACTGTGGAAAGGTTGATGATAACTATTGATAACTACATGAAGAAACGAAAGAGAACGCATCATGCGCTTCTGCGTGTATGGACTTCGGATGATCCCAATCCTCAAGAAGAAGTAAGTGCTGTGATACTGCTTGTGATTCTAGGGAAATTCAGGCTAACAAGATTAATTAAATGATCACAATTTATTAGTATTTGGACTGCTTGTGGGCTCAAATCGAGAACTTAAAGATGAATGGCTGGATCGAAAAGCATATTGTTCGTCCCTACATATCTTTTGATAGTACATTATGTGAAGCTCTTCAACATAACCTACCACAAATTACCCTGCCACCTCACCATGACAATATGCACTACCCTACTCCAACTGTTGTTTTTCGTATGTTTGATTATGCGGATTGCGGCGAGGTGAGCTATTATTCAACCTTTGTTCGTGTTTTCGAAATGAAATTTAAAGACACTTAAGCAAAACTTCTGTTTTAACCTCAACTACAGGGACCAGGTGCACCAGTTTTACCTGGGGCTCACTCAATCGAACGTTATCTAATTGAGCAGGAACTCACTGAAATCATGAGAAAATACTACAAGGAGCGGCGCGATTGGTAACTTGTTACACGTTACAAAACAAATTAGTCAATATTGGGCCATTTTCATGCACTTCAACTGGTATTTTTTCCCTTTTTTAGCGCTTCTGCTTTGTTAGAATACGAGCATCCAAATCGAATTCCACTGGAGTACATGGTAGTTGAGGTTGTATTCGGAATGCTCTTTCATTTGCCTGTCCCTGAACATCTTGAAATTTTCTATGGTTCTCTCCTTATTGAATTGTGCAAGCGTCAACCCGGCTTGATTCCTCAGGTATATGATTTGTAACGAAAAGTGTAGTGAAATTGTTCATATTTCATTATATGTTGCTTAGAGGGATCTATCGTGACTTGTATTGTTCCAGATTCTTGCCCAAACAACTGAATTGTTGTTTGAGAGAATCGATAGTATGAATGCGTCGTGCATCGATCGCTTTGTAACTTGGTTTGCTTACCATTTAAGCAATTTCCAATTTCGATGGAGCTGGGCAGATTGGTCAAGCGCACTTAATGTGGAGCCTGACCACCCGAAGCCGAAATTTGTTACTGAAGTCTTACTAAAATGTATCAGGTATGATAATCTCCCTTTAACAAGGAAAATATAAAATTAATGTCAGATGTCGTTTTAAAATTTTATTCCTTTTCAGATTATCTTACTATGAACGACTGAAAGAAATTTTTCCTCAATCCATGAGTGCATTAATGCCTCCACCATCGCATCCCCAATACAAGTACAATCCAGATTCAGGTAAGACGTTAAAAAATCCTCTTTTATATGCATGGATTTTCGTTTTCGTATAGGATTGGCAATTCCTGGTACTGGGTTGTGGCGTTTTAAATACTGGACATAATAAGCCTATCTTCTAATTCCTATTCAATAATTATGTTGGTTTTTACGGTTATGGTAATTGCATGTATTAGTGCACTTTCTTGTAGAATAGCAAGACGCAGTAGCATGCTGCTGTAAAAGGTATGCTCGCTCAAGGTGGAAACCGATTATCCCCTACAATCGCTTCAAACTCCTTTACATCCATTGATGCACATGTACTTTTTCTTATTATGTATCGGTTTTCACCTTCGACGGTCACTTCTTAATAATTCTTTACCAAACGTGGTGAGAATTGAAGTAAATCAAGGCAATAGAGGATGTAGGATTCAAATGATCTGATGTAGCACTTTCGAATTCGAACATGAGCTTGTTTTTAATACTCTTGGCGAACGTTAATGGAGTAATCAAGTTTGCGGAAGTACAAATATGTGTAAAAAATGTATCAAGCTAAATTTTAAGCTATCCAGTTCTTCTTGCCACGGTATTTACAGTTGTTTAATGATTCAACCTCAAGGAATGACCTACAATGAAGAAGACAGGTGCAGAAGGAAACAGAAATGCTATGTTTCAGAAATCTATGATGTAGCCTCTATTGTCTGTTGGAGGCTTTCTTGTTGCTGATGTCCCTATGTAGCGGTCGGAGCGCTGGTGTGCAACTGGTGTGTGTCTTTGATGATTTTGTCGATCGTAGTAGCTACGCCTGTCATCATTGGCTCGAACAAAGTTATTTATAGGAACCGGATCTTGTTGATGCGATGGATAGAATGGTCTCGGCGGTCGATCTGAGAAATCTTTTCTTCCATCCAGATGAGATCCGAATTGCTGACGAGACTGGTAAACAAATCGATCGTTTTCCTCTCGTGATCGGTCATGATGAATCCTGACAGGATGGTAGTTAGGGTTCCCATCTATAGGCAAATGAGGTAGCTCAGCAGCAGGATTGATAAAATGATCCTGTAAGTCTGCAAAACTGTAATAATTGTTGATGTTTAATCCTTTATTGGGCGACTGAGGTAGAAGTGGATGTGGCTGGTTGTGTTTATTGGCAAAATTTACGACTCCTTCGTACTGTCCTTCATTTTGATTCAAACTGTATATGGAACCACCCAGCGGTTGCTGAAAGTTTTTAGGTATATCCTCAGGAATAAGACCAGAGGGTACCGAACCAATCGAAGGAGTCGACTGAGTCGTATAGCCTGCGTTTTGTGGATAAGGCGTGAGCAAATCCTGAATAGATTTTGGATGTTGTGGGTTACCACCATCGAAAAGAGTAATATGCGACGGCGTTGTAGGTTTTCTGTTAATATTTTGTCTGTAGTTGCCTGGTAGTGTTGCTTGTGAGAATTGAGCAGGTGTTGGTGCTGCAGTTGCTAAGGTCTGGCCTAGAGGGTGGCCTACAGGTATAAAGTTTGGATGCGGCAATGGACTAGCAAATTCTTGCGGATTGAATTGCTGCTGACCATTCGTTTGCCCATAACCCAAGTCCGGATCAAAAGCATCGTGGTGAGCCACCACACCTCTGAAATTTGTACGGTCATCTACAGGTCGTCGTGTGCGGAGGCAGTTGACTAAACTGTTGGAGGTTTTGAAAAACTTGTTCGTATTGTGCGGGAAAGTTTGGTTGTGCGTTTTGGAGTACGTTTTGCTGATAATTAGAGTCTTCCTCCGGAGCTTCCGCAAGGTATGGTGGAGATTCTTCATAGTTCTGCGTGATACTTGGTCCAGGATTCCGTGCATTAACCTGATTTATTAGTTGAACTTGTTGGGTAGGAAACTGCTGAGATGGATTGTTAAACTGGATGGCATTAAATTGCATAACTCTCGGTGGAGTTGGTACGTTGTGTGGCAATGGATAAATCAGGTATTGAAGAGAATTTTGACCAAGCTCGTTGAGGATCCTGCTGACAGACCAGTATGCTAGTAGCATTTCGCCTTCGTTAATGAGAGGGCAGTTGCAGCCGACTTCGTTTGTTTCTTGAAGCTTGAGATGACTTGCGGATGTACTTGGTTCATCTTGCTGAAAGTGAAGTTCCGACGACATTCGTAGTTCAATTCCTCTTACTGTATTAACAACCACTCCAGAGGCTATCGGGCCTTGTCCAAATGGCATAAGCAGATTCATAGGTAGCGATGACCCTGATTTTGTTCGAGGCTCTATGTAAGAAAAGTTCGCAGCACGAATTTGAGGCCACAAGTAAGATAATCTTTTGCGATCGCGAATTGATTCTGCGGAGGATCCTTGAAATGGGTTATGATTTGAAGATTTTGCCTGTAAATTTTCATCTGTAGAAGACTCTGACTTCTGTGTGGCTGTAAGCATGTTATCCATACTTTGAAACAGCGCTCGTTTCAAATTTATCACCCAATTAGGTGGCATATCGTAATGTTCAGCCACCATAGTTTCGTTCATTCCGTGTAACCGTTGAATGTTTCTTTTATGTTTTCCGAGAACATCGGAATCGTTGCGATGCTTCAGGTAGTCTCTATCACGTTGTAATGTCTGTGTTGCCGGCTTCACCAGCTCAGTTTCTATCTGTGCAGAAGACAGTAGTTTTTCTATTGACTTTTGAAATTCACTTTTGCCGATCGGAACAGGATTATCTCTCATGTGCATGTGGCTGTTTTTCGACACAGCGCTGCGGAAGAGCTCTCCTGACTCGTCTGTAATAGCTTCATCGCTTCCAGAATCTCTTGGTTCTCGTTTTTCCAAAC
>VRMD01002087.1:0-14321 GCA_009872375.1 Sminthurides bifidus | reverse complement strand
CGCGTAGGCATTCGAACGAGCCGTTGTCGCCATTGACATAATAACATTATGCGGCAAATTCTAATGAATCCCATGAGAAGCCAAGGTACAAACAAACACACACGGCCAAGAGACGCAACGTAGCCCAGAATTAAATCATCAGGTTAAGAAGAACCAGATCACAGAGATGATGCCCCACTCAAGTCGTAACAGCCAAAGAGCAGAGGGCAAGGTGGGTTAATAAATCTTTTCCGTGTACATGTTACATGTAGCATGCATTCAACATTCTCTGTTCACCCACCACCATACGGTAATTCACTGCTGTACGAACACCCAAGCTCCCTTCTTCCAGACCCTCTCGTTAATTGAAAGATGGAGATGCGGGTCTCTCGGCCTTTTATTTGCTAATGACCTAAACAAGACATAATTCTCAGTCCTGTTTTCTGTCCACAAAGGCTTGAGAAAGAGGACGGGGAGTGTGACGAATGGCCCTGGCCAGACTCAAAGCCCGGGCTGAAAGAGCAACCTCCCTGCCGGAGGTGAGCCCAGGGTCAGAGTCATAACACACATGCTTGAGATGATGATAAAGATGCGGATGAGAAATCTCCAGCTCTTCCCTTTCACAAGGCTCATAACTCCCAGCAGTGACGTTCAGTACCGCACTAGCTTTGTACCAGGAGTACTGCAACTGCCTTTGAAACCCTTGAACCTCTTGAGGCAAATGGTACAAAGTCAACAGAGAAACAATTTTCTAAAGACAACCCGGCAAGGATTCTTGCCTGGACGAATCATGCTTGTTGGATCACAGCTTAGCTCTAACTTCTTGGCTAGTAAACGATCAACATAACCGTTTACACAGTGACCCAGTGATACTCACTGAGCACACTTGCACTTGAGGCTGGAGAGGGTCGTCGGTACTGTCGGCTGTTCAATTTTATCTCAACCTCTTCAGGTAAGTAAGTAGAGGAAGAAAGTGCGAGTTTAATGTACTTCCACTCCAACGTTTTCATTACTAGACTCTTGGCCTTAAAAAAGGGCTCGTACTCGAGTCACTATTTGAAGGAGTTGATGAGGATGAGGCTCAGCCAAGAATATAAAGTTGAAATGCAGTAAGGATGCAGTAGATACTGCACTTTGGAACTTGGAAGTCACAAAAATCCGTCTTTACCTTCCGCTTGGCGAGACAAGAAGATCAACAGAAGAGATGGAGTCAGAGAGAAAAAGAAATGGGAGAGAGAGCGAGCGGTTTCACTAAGTTCTGGATGAGAGCTAGAAAATTAAACAAAGCTATCCATGCACACGGTTGTAATCTCACCCACTTATTATCATCCAGTGAAGAAATCCGAGAATCAACAAACCGTTCCGACCCTACGTCATAAAAGTTGAGAGGTCTGTGGCAAGGAACTTAAGAGTCAGTAATGTTTGCTCTGCTAGCAAAGCTGCATTGCTGGGGTCTTCAAAAATTTTGACGGCATGCAGTGCACTTTGTCCACGAGTACAGAAACAAAGAGTTCTACGAACGTTCTCTTTTAATAACGTTTCACAAATTACAGATGCGCTGGTCTAATTGTAGATCATTGCAGTCCAGAATCATTTTTAGTACACCTTCAATCTTCAAATAGCTAAGCTTTGAGCTTCATTGAAGGTAAAAACCCTCCATTTTCAAAATTTTTGACATCATCTCCAAAATTCTAAAATCTGTTAATCATACATTTCACTCCCAAGCATTACGTTTGTAGAACACCTTTAGAACCCGGACTTACCCTACATTACGACCGAAAAACTAACTCCTGGAAAAGATGCCTTCAGTAAGTATGAGGATCCTCCATTCAAAGGAACGAGGCTGTAAACCTATTGTTTCAGCCATTATCTTAGCATCGAGCGGCAGACTTAAGAGGCTCACTCAAGGCGTTAAACATCCCGTTTTACTGCTTCTTACATGATGAACACGTCCAAGACAGGAAAATTCATCAGATTTACATGCTGATTTAGTACCAGTTGCCGTTGCCCGGAATGCACTCACAGATTCATCAGACACGTAGGTCGGGAATATTATGATAGCTTCATTCAACCTCCTCAGCTCTTGTTACATCCGCCCACTTGACAAAAGCAAATCATGCTGTAATTTCACACCTGCCGGCGTAGATAACGGTAGCGTGTTCCTCCTAAGATCATAATTCACCTAGCACCTTTGACTTCCCTCACAGCAACGTGTAATCTCTTCCTTGCCTACATCAAGACTCGGAGTTTTCTTTACCTTGGATCATGCTCAATGAACACCATCGTTTCTCCAGGCAAAGAGTCAAAACTCTGTTTACAATGGATCTACCGCAAGCTACAACCAAGTTCGATAACAGAATGTAACATACGTTATCCAACTGATGTTCCCAAGGCAGCTATAGCTAGAATCTAGAACCATTCCTCGTGTAAACTACGGTACCGGGAGTGACTGGGCTTTACGCTGTCTAAGATTTTTTGAGGAACTGGTCGAAGTTCAGCTTCTTATCACTTTTTAAGTACATGTATCATCTGTAATCTTTGACACCGTCAGGCTCGCTGTAAATGTTTTCATTACCTGGATTTTCAAATTGGCGTTACCCTTCCAGAATTGAAAACATTACGACTATAACAAGCTCACCTTCAGAGTGATTTTCACCAGCCATGAATTTTAAATTAGCCGCAGCCTAACCGACAACCGACTCCATCCAAAAATAACAGTTACAATGATCGCGATAACGACTGAGATGAAATTCGAGAGTTCTGGCATCTAATAATCTACGCTGTTCTATTTTACAGCTCGGGTAAAATATTTACCCATGATGTGCAATGTGGAGGAACCAGTCAATTAATTTTTACTGCTTGGGAAAATGACTTACCACATGGCAGACAACGAGGCTACAAATCACCAGGGCGCGCATTCTCTTCCACATCTCCAGGCGATGCGAATCCATTTTTTATTATTTCTTCTACGTACTACAAACCGACCCTTTTTCCCACAAGGACTATTGAGCAGAAACCTTTGGCACAGGAATAACTGGTCATAGTTTAACGACAAATCCGCTTTCGTACCACACAGTATAAACTACACCCAAGAAGGCCTTAAATTGTCCACGGGTGGTGGTCGTTAGCGTTTGCCAATGGTCCACAGCACTGAACAAGTTCGACGATCACAAAGAAGAATCCACACAAGGCTAATAAACCAGGGTCATATTTCCTTTTTTACATTCTTTGGTCATTACACTTTTTGCAGTTCACTCAGCCAGGGATTGCACAACTCTGATTCTGTTGCTTGAACACGTTCGAAAGTAGTGCACTGAGAGAGTCACTTGGCGAAAATTAATTTGCAATTTTAATGGCTGTCAATACTTGATTTACATTTACATTCTTGAACCTGTCTTTGTCTCTGACTGGTTATCGCTGCATATTAGTTGTTCGCTGAGATTTTATCTTCAAATCTTCAATGCTATACTCTCCATAGTCTTCGGATATCCTTCAATATTTCCAGTTCCTGGATCGGCACTATGTCCAAACTCCGGTAATTTGGATTCCATCTACGATTCAGAGACTTGCGATTAGGCTTTGCTTCGATACAACTTGAGGAAAAACTCCCAATTTTCGCACAATTTGTCCCAAGTAAAAGCTACTTTGCTTTTCTCCAAGTCTATTCACTGACCGATTACGTTCCGATCAATCACAGGCAAAGTCACAATCCGATGCTGTTTTCCTGGCCTTGGTCCTGATTCGTGGAAGGGGACATAAAAGCCGAGGCGGTGCAATCTGCAAAACGTAAATAAACCCTCAGCATATTTCATACTCTCTCCTTTCTAAAAGTTTATAGCCAGATAACGGCTTAAGACCCGCTGTTTACGCTAAGAGAGCCGGAGAACGACTGACTGCCAGCGTCTGGAGGAAGACTGAACTAAATCAGTCTTGTTCCACATACTTGAAGCGCTTATTTACATTCCAGTCATGCAAGCCGTTTCACCACCGATATAATAAAATATTTAATGCGCCTACCAGCATTAAATGCAGCACAAAAGTCTATCGCTCAAGAGCGGAAATCCTTTCCTCAACAGCATCCCACCATCAGTTTACACACGACTAACTACAGCACTGCACTCTCGTCTGAAACTGGCACCAAAATTCTGCTTTCTCCAACCCTCCTCCAAGTGAAGGACCCAGGACTGCATCTCGTTCCCCAAAGTTTACAAATTGCAAATCTGGAAAAATCGATACTAGAATTTGCATGCAATTTCTTCTGCATCCTGTCTGCATTTCTTATCTCTGGTGTCAGCTCAAGATGAAGTGGTTGACATTTCATCTCTGACGTTTTTTGTCCCCAGTCGTGTCAATTTGCACACTAACATGGACAAATTGCTGCTGCATATTGGGTAAAAGCATAGCTTTTTGAGAAACAAAACTATTAGATGGAAAAAAACGCACTAGAAATATACATGTACGAACGTCATGAAAGTGATGCATTGAAGATATGCTTTACTACGACGAGTGCCAGTTTTGCAAGATCCGTTGCCCGAGTAAGTCGAGCTACTCCTTGCCAGAGAAACTTTAGCACAGGAGCCAACGTTAATACAAGACCCGAACGGGACAAAAAACAAGACAAGTCAGCCTGAAGAGGCCAATGAATGGATATAGAGAGGGATGCGGCGGATGAAAAGTTTCTCCTGAGACGAGCTCAGACTAGGTCATGCACTCACTAGACGTTATTTGGTCTTACGGGTATAGTTGACATGGAATTGGTGCTGTGATGGCTTTACAGCTCCTCAGACCGAGAGCCGCTAACGGGAAGAGGATGCTCGTAAATGGAAACAATGGCCGTTCACAGAGACTTGACGAACTGAACAAGTAAACTTGAAGATAAGGTAAAGTATCCCTGTAGATTCATTCAAGTCGCTACACCATGGCTAAAGCCGCTCCTGATGCTTTAGCGAAACGAGACGGGGAAAGGCAGGAGGAGAAAGGAGTCCCAGACTTTCCCCACTACACGAGCCGTACGAGACAGCTACAACTTTTTGTGAATAATTCTCCCCAGATAAAAGTTAGTCAAGCTTGCCATACTTACTTTGCTTGACTGCTATTCAAGCTCTTTGGTGAAGCCAAAGTCTTACAGCTTTTTTTATCAATCCTTTCGGCTATTGCGGAGAAAACCCTGTTACGGCCGCCAAACTGCCTTGACGCCCTAAGCCGTGAGTTGGAACGGAGCTGGGCCTGATTTGTGAAAGCCTTTGTCGATTTGTTGGCTTATTTTTGCCAAAAATACATACCGAAATTTTGGCTTCCTGCTTCTGTTTTTCCTTCCAAAACAACGGGGCCAGAGGGAAATAGATAGGCGAATACGGAGGAGGAGACGGATAAACCAGGGGAATAACTAGTAGGAGGGTGAATTACACAAAGAAGAGCCAAGGAGGAGGGAAGAGAGCATTTGTAAGTTGAATCCCAATTTCTCCTATTGATAACTCCTGGTAGGGACGCAGTAAGTAGTAAGTAAGCGAGAGGAATGTGGAGAAAAAGAACTTGAGCAAGGAAGCATATCCGAGAAAGGAAAAGAAACTAGCAACTTTCCAACCACTAAAACGTTATGCAGAAAAGGAGCGTGATTGTCCTC
Organism: Sminthurides bifidus; assembly: GCA_009872375.1. Taxonomy (NCBI): domain Eukaryota; kingdom Metazoa; phylum Arthropoda; class Collembola; order Symphypleona; family Sminthurididae; genus Sminthurides; species Sminthurides bifidus. The sequence goes on along the minus strand of VRMD01002087.1, from coordinate 8,719 downwards.
GTGGTGGAACTTGTCCAAGAGTCAATATGCATGTGAAGGATTGCAGATATTTTACCACCACTCCAGGGTCGCTTACTACTCTTCAAAGACCGTGTTCCCAGTCGTCCAGCCACGGAAATGGAACGTTACGTAACGTTCGTGTCGTGGTGTGCCGGAGCTTTCACTAATCTAAATAGTTTGCCAAATCCTCCAAGATTTGTTTTTTGTCACAGCTTCTAATGGTTTTACGCAACGTCTCAAAGGAAAGCCTGGGACTCCATACCGGTGTAGAACTGGGTACACTTGTTCATGATACACGTAGCGATAATGTTCTCAGGTTCTTGACACGGTCAACACGTTAATACATTAATGGAAGTTGCGTGCATTGTTCCTGAAAGACTGTTCTTAGCTTACAGTGCTTTGGTGAGCATGTCATAGAACTTCGACAACTTTCTCAGCTTTGATATTTTGCTACTTAATTAGGAGGGCAATCCTATACTCAATGCAAAGTTTTGATATCGAGCCCACCTCAAGTCCGAGAAATCCAAAGTCTCAGACTTAAGGTTGACTTGCTTATTCTGGGCTAAAATCGGGGACAAACATTCTAGAACTTGAAGAGACTTTGCCAATGAAACTTTTGCATCGAGTTGATCAAAAGGCGAGTAAAAATGAAAATTGCATGTCTTTTTGATGCTACCACCATCATGGCTCTGACCACATTGTAACTTTCCCTTTGACGTCGTCAATTCCAGCGCGCTGCTCTATTAATGACCGCATGTAATATGACCCTGCATGGCAATGCTTTATGGCTTGATTATATTGCCCGAAGACACTGATACCCTGCTTTCTTCCCCCTTTCAAGTGGAAACATTGATTCATATTAATGAAGCCTTTGATGGGTCTGATGACACTGATGGCATTGCTTTTACGTGATGATACAAAATGAACACCCTTGAAAAGATCCTCCTTTTTATTAGCCACACTTGCCCAAAATGGCCAGAAAAGGCTAACCACGTCAAAATGAGTCTATTTCATGTACAACGTGTGTGTTCGTTTACAGATCGAATAGAATTTGCTGATTGGTTACACCAGACAACGATGAACTTTACAAGCACAAAAAGGACACCAAACAGTGAGCTAAACTAACCCAAGACTACAAGCATGGCGAAAGTACCAGGCATGAAATCTCCTTAACAACGCAACATGTTCTGAACATCAACCTTGAGCGAAGCAATGGAGCAATCCACCACGAGGATAACGTAGAAGCAGGCTACTGATATCTTTATGATGTTCGGATCTATATATGTTAAGTAAACTGCAAATGTTCCGACCATTAGTCCTGGGAAAATTCAAACAAGTCTGGAGACCTAACCACGAGAAATCCACAGCTGAGAGCGTCGCTCCCCCTGACAACGAAATTGGGGAAAGATCATATCATAAAGTATAAGGACGAGCTCAGCTCTCCAATTATCCACAGCAAGGTCGTTCAGCCGTAATGGCTCGCAGTCTGGGTACCGACATTCAAATCACTAGTCGTGATTGAAATTACTCGCGTACAAAACCCAACACAAACAACAATTACAAGGGACAGACCGTGGACCGGTGGCAAGAAAACGGCACTACATGAGAGAGCTTTAATACTACAGTCTTACTCCATTCCTGTACAAATCGATGGGACATAAACTTCCGCCCGTGGATTCCGAAGAAACCCAGGGGCTGAAACCAAGATTCTGCCGTTCCACGAGCTTCACCTCCTAGTAACTTTGGCTGCAATCCATGGAAAAAAGTTCACATTTCTTTTCCTCCACCGTGAAGGAAAGCCCTTGGAAGAGCCAGTGTTCAATGCCCTGACTGGGTTCAATGTAAGAAACCATACCGTATATAGAAAGTATGCAAAAGTCAGAATGGGATGAAAAGAGGAATTATTTTCGCACACGTCAAAACTGGATGAAATAAACCCCCTGCTAGTTCGCATAAAGTAGACTGGTTTTCTCTTTTTCCTTACTTTCTCCGATCTTTTCGCCCTCATCTTTTAGAGACAGGAAGACTTTCTCGGCTGATTTTTCCTTCCACAGAAAGAGAGCCGGGGTGAAAACCAGACGGACAAAATCCGTTTTCTTTTACTACAAGTACTATACGGGCGCGATAATACTGGAATGCTTTTCACTAGACGGATTGTACCGGAAAAGGCACAACTTTTTCTCATGTATGAAACCTTCAACCTCAGTCGACCGACTGTCTAAACGAGGAACCATCATTGCATGTCCTGCTTAGCTCAACCAACTTTGTACTTTAGGCAAGCTGATATGATACTGAGAGTTGGGCATTTTTACAACTTCCCTCTCCATGTCTGAAGGATGATATGTCTTTGCATTTGACCAACCTTTTAACGTACATAGGCCCTGTAGCTTAAATCAGCTAAAGTCATTTACTCTAACTACTGAGAGTCGGGCATTTTTACAACTTCCCTCTCCATGTCTGAAGGATGATATGTCTTTGCATTTGACCAACCTTTTAACGTACATAGGCCCTGTAGCTTAAATCAGCTAAAGTCATTTACTCTAACGATACTACGGAAAAATACATATGAAATGGAAAGTCCTTCAAGTGAAATTAAAGACACAATTAAGCTTGAAGCCCAACCACATATTGAAAATGAAATATTTTTCCATGTGCTTGGCAGTAAAGAGCACAATCTCAAAATTTGTACGCAGCTCTAATAACTTAATGCACTAAATAATCAAATTACACATGCAGTTAAAATATCATTAATTTGTGACAGTTACCTTGACACGAAGTAGATGTCTTGAATCCTCCTTAAGTGGGAACACAAACCACGAATTATGGATAATTATCAATTCTTACGACAATTAGCAAATCATGCCATTATAACAGCACTTTGAAAACTAATTTCCAGGAATTCGTGTTCCCCTCCGGTGGTTTCAGTTCCAGGTATAATGAGAAAATGACGGCACGATTTTATACTAACAGAACGTTTCAGCATTCCAAAGCCAACACAGCGAACCACATATGACCAAGCTGAGAGGACGCAGTTCCGCATTCCTCCACGTTCCGAAACTGACTGAGTGAAAGGAAGCGTAACGTCTCCCTTTGTGCAGGGTAGCTTATGTTAAGACAGAAGGGAGAACTGGCCTCGCTGGTTGAAAATTCTGCTGGAGTGCATATGTACGTCCTTCTTGCTTGCGACTCCGAGTAGGAAGGCCATCTTCCGGATGGGTTCAATGATCGGATTCAATAAAGACGCATAAAACGTATTGAATAATATTTAATGACGTAGTCTCAATGGAATGTTATTTGACAAAAACCGTTAGAATACTGAATGCACCTTAGTAAGATATTGTAACTATTTTTTATCATTAAAGAAATGAAAATACACCATAAAGATAACTTAAACACCTGGAAAAACTCTTATTAGCTAGCGTATACGTATTAGTGAACCATGATGTTGGTACTCTCGTGAACTTTGACCAGCTGATTTCTTGCTATTTTCCCGATGCCAGCTCTAGGAACGTGATTAATGAACTGGATTCCTCCTAGTAATTTCTCGTGTTTTGCGACTTTTCCCTCGATGAATTCAAAGATTTCCTCGGTGGTCAAACTATCATCCGCTGCGACGATAAAAGCCTTTGGTACTTGTCCGTATACTTCATGAGGTATTCCGATAACTGCACAGTCCTTCACTTTTGGGTGGGTATTTAGAATTTCTTCGAGAATTACCGGTGAGACCTTTGAATTTGAAGACAGGTGTTGTTAAACTAATTGACCATTTTCAAGTCTTCCTGGTTTAAGCCTTCTACGTCTTTGATACCGTTGCTAAGGATATTAAACTCACCATGAATCCTTTGACCTTGATGACATCCTTCACTCTGCCGGTAATGTAGAGAAAGCCTTCACTGTCATGATACCCGATGTCTCCGGTGCGTAGCCATCCATCGGAGGAAAAGGATTGTACTTCCATTTTGCCCCTGCTGCAAGTGCGTTTGAACAGGCCTTTTCGAATCTACATGAAACAATTATCGGGGATGTTAAGCTCATGATATCAAATTCATCAGTCGTTTATTGAAGCAGATTGGGAAACTACCGCTCCGACCGTCCTAAAAGCCACTCTTCTCATACTTTAGGAGCATAGGAATGTAATCCTTGAATTTAACAATCAAAAGCGAGCGACGACTTTCAGAATGTCATGTCATTTACCTGCGGACCTCGGAGCCAAACTTCTCCCTTTTCGCCTTGCTTAAGCTCTGTTCCATTGGCATCCACCGTAATGGCTTCCGTGTTGACAAGAGTTCTTCCTACGGATCCGATCTTTGAATTGTGGTGGGTGACTGGAATGGCGTGAGTCCCTCCGATTTCTGTCATGCCGTACATCTCTTGAAATAAAATGTGGTGACCGAACTTGTCCAGGAAGCGCTGCACCAGCGAAACTGGAATGGCGAGTCCTGATGAGATTACTGCTCGCACTTGTTGGAAATCCTCTGCTGTTAGGGCACTCGAGTTAACGCAGAAATCCATCAGCGGTAGTACCAAGTGCAACACCGTGGGCTAAAACGAATAACAGGTCAATTATTCTTCTTAATTCTCAAATAAGTTGGCCGTCGTGTCTTTTAGAGCATGGCATTTCGCCATCTACCGCTAGAAAGTTCGATGCCTAATTAGTGTTGATAACTCACCTTGTGTTTCTTAACAGCCGCAACAAAAATGTCTGGCTTGAAGCTCTCCATCGTAATAACTTTGGCTCCTACTCGCAGAGACAAACGCAGCTGCAGAGCACAGGCGAAGCCATGATGAAAAGGACAAACGGCCAATAACACGTCCTTGCCTTCTTGGAAAACGTTGACGTCACTGTTCAAGTATTGAGGTAACTCAGCAGTGAAGCAGTCGTGGGTATGCACTATTGCTTTAGGAGTGCCCGTGGTGCCACTTGACCAAAGGATCATAGCTGGGTCGCTGCTTGTATCGATGTGCGCTTTCTGCAATAGGGACCCTTCATATTTTTCGGGAGCGTGACGGATTAGGTCATCAAAGTTCAGAGAATCGGAGACAGAATCTTCGTGCTTTTCACCCATGGCAACTGTGATAAGTTTAATGGAATTGCCATTTTTCCCATTGCAATTTTCTTTGAGGAGCAGGTCCTGAATTTCGGAAATCAGTTTGGGGGTTGAAATTACAACTCTGGAATCGACCTGGCGGACCATGTCCATTATACGATCTGAAATACCGACCGAAGTTACATTAACAACAGAGGATCCTCATACCCATGTTCGCACAAAAGTCAAGAAGGTCCAGGTTCAAAGGAGTTTATGACTAATCAAACACATACCTGTTGGAAACAGAGGGCTGATAAGGTTGCCAACGTAACCGCCATGCAAAAGGCCGTAAAATGCTACTGGAAACTCTATACAGTTTGGCAAAATCACTGCAACCACATCCCCCACCCGGATATCCAGATTTTGCAAAGACAGTGTAAGATTTTTGGCGTAGTCCTGTACTTCTCTATGCGTGTATGAAGCTTCGGTCAGATGGCATTCCTACAAAGTAACACAAAGATCTTCAATTGCCTGCGAATCCATTACTGACCTCGTACAAATTACATTAACACCAACAATACAAGCCACAATCAATCCTTACTTAATCCCTTAGATTCAAATCGAGCTTAAATACTTACGAAAGCAGTTTGATCTGCCCAGCGGTTAGACAGGGCAAACATGTAGTCGAAAAATGTCACTTTGTCGTTCTCACTCATTATGGACCCGGAAATAGAATAATTTTCTAAGGTTCTCTACAATAATTTCTCCAGCTTCAAACTGGTAGGTACCAAGCACAATGTCTTCAAGATATTTGCACGCTTCTCAATCACTTACTCCTCGTTGTAAAGGAGTTACGAATCTGGAAGATCGAAACCGACTTGTCTGACTTTTGTCTGATAATCTGACAACGAAACGTTTATGCCAGGTTTATATACAAAATCACTGCCCCTGTCCCTCTCTTACCATCCCTTAGGAGTTGAGGGTAGGTTCTTAGAATTTACGTATCAAGCAGCTCGCAAAGTGAATTTCCTAGGAACAAAGGACAAGTTTTCCTACCCAAGGGTTAACCACCATCAATGGGGTGTTTGTATGCTTGTAAAGTAGAGGAGAAGAAGCATGACGTGACAGCATCTCATCTCTACAGAATCTAGTTCCTCGGAATCACAAAACAGGTATGGGTGGAAAAACTTGGCTTCTTCCCGTGTATTTACGTTGACGTTGATGATTTTTGCAGAATCCATGACCGGTCTTCGAGGCTCGAGCCACGGACCAGCTGCTAAGGACACTGGACAGAAAGATTAATTGATAGTCAAGGTAACTCACATGTCAGTTTTTCTATCTCCGTGTTCCAGTCACGGTGCCATCGGTAACCCCTTAAGCTATTAAAACAGGGTATCGATTATTAGCCCATGCTTTTTTTTGCTTATGTTATAATTGAGAAAATTGGTTTTCAGAAACGAATCATAGCGTGCAGCTTCTCTTTTAGCCATGAGATTGGCCACGGCCATAGCGTAAGGAAATGCGCCCGTGTGGGTAGTTATTAATCTTGTCTACCTGGCCAAAAAACTTGTTGTATTATGCATGTTTGCCCACCACAATGAGTTTAGATAAACTGGTTAGTGTTAACAGCAAGTAGCAAAAACCCCGAAATCGCCCTGATGTGTAGCAAGCGCCGTTAAATTATTTAAACGTGATAATGATTTTAAAAGCGCAGATACACAATTGGTGGTAAGGTGCTTAAATTTGAGCATAAAACAAATGGAATGTTGATTCACTCTGCCCCCAATGAATTAATATGCATGATTTTTGACAATCGTTATTTGTGATTATGATTATGATCCTACCTCAACTCAAAGCTCATTATTCAATTTCAGTATTCCTACTCATCCTGAATCCTGTTTCATCGTATAACGATGCAAGTTGACCCCAGCTTCGAGGAAAGTGTGCATTCTTCCAAGACGCGTGCATTCGGGAATCTAAAAGTTTCGACTGTTTTGGCGTGGTACGGTCAGTCTTGTTCCAAGCATGCAATTTTTTTTCATGATACGTGAAGAAGAAATTGGAACATACAAAATTTTATACTGAGTTACATAACATCATCTTGTAAAGGCCAAACGTTGATTCAATGTTAGATGTTTGCAAAAATTATTTCACCTAATTAGTCATAATTACACAAATTAGGCGTATTGTATTCAAAAGCACTCACAATGAAGAGCAACAACAGCTAACAGACCTCGTTAAATTTCATTGCTGCCGTAGGCTTCACAAAGAGACTTTGAGATTGCTCATACATTCCGTAAAATCATCTTGCTCTACTTCAGCTAGACAAGCTGCCGGCATCCTTGATGTAACAAATGCTTTTCGCGAATTTCCTTGCGCATCAACAAATCCATTGATAAGATCACCAACTTCTGACGAATTGTGCGCACTCACAATTGATCTTATGCAATAACCGTCTCGTCCACCTGGAAGTTCAAACAATGTTATTTTAGGTTACTTTTGCCGCATTCATTCACAAAATTGCTTGTACCTTCCTTGAAGTAAAACCTTACCTGGAGTTTTGTGTTGCTTAGTTACAAGCTCATTGAAGATCGTTCCGCTAGCTAATCTGGAAAAGGGATCACTAACTATAAAAGGGTTGGCACCATCGCGTACAACATTGATAGAGGCACTGCAAGTCTCTTGACAATAAGTTTCCAAGCAAGTTTTTGTTGACGTTATTCGAGGCAGTCTATAGAGTTGTTCCTGAGTGAGTTTTTCTCGCCTAAAATCGAACATTCAAAGAATATTAAGCACCAAATTACCACCTATGTTTGCTTGCACTATTGGCTCTAATGTTCGTACCTTATTATTTCTTCGGGTTTGAACCCTCTGGTCGTTATGTAGTTTGCTATGCAATTCTTGGGTGTAATTGTTGCTCCAGGTAAAAGACTGCGCAGATTAAGTCCTTCACTTAATAATACTTCAAAAAGGCTGGAATTCGAAGCGACGTGGAAAGGCAAATCAAATCCAAGCAAAGTCATCTTCCGCCCGTATGCATTTATGAGGGACACAATTTCTGAATATTGCACTCTGTCCTTTTTTAAAGTGCATGGGCTAGTAAAGCAGTCAAGACAAGTAGCAAGTACGAAACTCGATTCATAGTCGGACCGTGTCTACAAAAGGTAAACATGATTAGCATCAGGAACTGGTGCAGAACAGCTGACTGGTCAGTTCCACGTTATAGTATCGTAATCATAACAGCTTACTTGGAAAGACAAGTGTGGTATCTTCAAGGGTTGCGGATTTCTATCGTACAGACTCGTACACAGCCCCAAAGTAGTAAACAGCGAACTGTATTGGTTGAAGCAGTTCCATGTTAGGGCAGTATTTGCCAATTTCAGCGTTAGTCCCTGCTGTTCATCACTTAATGTATTAAGAAATGTCGGCCTTGTAACCCCGTAGCCTATAGCAATCCTTCGTTCGTACTCATCAGCAATGTGTTCTACAGCCTTTGCTGCGATTCCGGAGTATCCGTCATCTTGATCAACCAACAGCTGGAATCCCTATTTCAAAAACGACTTGAGTTGAGTATTTAATCCAACCAATCTGCTAAATGGCACTAACTGTATGATACAACTTACCTGAAAATGATCACATGGTTCGACGACCTTTCTCACAGAATCTGTGAAGTCCTCATCAAAATGACTGTA
>VRMD01002086.1:0-14331 GCA_009872375.1 Sminthurides bifidus | reverse complement strand
CATCTCAGATGTAAAAGTGATGGGTGCTTGTTGGCAAAGTATTTGTGAATTGCCAAGCTTCCAAGCTGAACTTACCGGGTGTCCGTGCCTCCTGGCTGACTTGAGCTTGCGAGCTTGTAAAGTTGGCTGTGTGGAAGATGTTTTCACAGTTTACTTGCACAAAACAAGTTATCAAGAGGACCTGTCGCTCTTGACTTCTCATGTCCTGGAGGCTAGATAAGGCTGACTTGTTGAAAGCCGGGTCGGGGCTTACTTGAGAGAAAGGTACACGCCATCTCCTTGTTCTCTCAATTTGTATCAAATTCATTATATTGTCATTATGATACTCACCCGTTTATTACCCCCACTCTTTGAATTACAATTAGCGGGGGAATCTGAGTCTGAACTGAACTACGAAGTTTCAAACCTTCTTACCACTACCTCGTCGGCTTTTTACTCGACCGTACAGGGATTTTACTCCATCTTATCTTCCTTCGCAATTGCTGGAGCTCTTGGACACAGATAACCTGCTAAACTCCAAACGAGGCCTTAACTGCCGATGTAGCAAAAGCTCCGACCAGAGCCCATGTGATATAGCTTTTTTCCACAGTTCGAGCCCCTCAAAGATACGTGAGTGAGCAAAGCTCGCTAAAATGTTGCAAAAAATCCATATTTCTTGATATAGCCGATATTTAATACTGCAGATGCAAGGCTGAAAAAACTAAAACTACCACTACGTCGAGTTTCATCTTTATCAAGCACATGGAAATTGATTCCAATCATCTCGTGTATCCAAATAAGCTTTTACGGGAAAAGGTATATGATTACTTATGCTGCTTTTATGATGATTAAGATGAAGCTGAGTAGGAGGAAGGAAGCGATGAGTGATTGAGTGGAATTTTGTGCACAGTTGCACGTATCTTTTGAGTAGGATTCCTGAAGTTCAGAGTTAAAGTTTGCGACTTGTGACAGAGAAGGAATGGGGAGGGAAGGAGCTACGTTTTGAGAAATCCGCTCCTTTCTCAAGTCTAGGAAAAAATGTGAACCAGTTGAGTGCGACAAGATCAAAAAAATAAGGGATAAAAATATGGATATTCATCTCTACTGCATGCATCTTGACTGTGAGACGGACTTACAGTAAATGAGATGTGAACCCATTTTGGCTCACTTGTAGTACGACGTTCCTTCTGACAATTGTGAGGAAGAGGTCCGCGGCTGATAACTGCCACTTGGTTATCACCTCCAAGCCGCGTTCTTAAGAATTCAGACCGTGTGTTCTTTCGCTTGCTACACTTGCAAGCATGTAAATATGAGCTGCTTTTCATAACAATTTTCTCAAAACAGTGACTTACCACAAGTCCAAGAATGTGGGGGAAAATTTCAAAATGATCAGTATCTCTCAAAACACATTTTCAACTGACAGCCGCTTTAACTGTACTCTTAAGTATGTTGTTGAGACAGGAAGAGTATCTGTCCGCGCTAACGGTTAGGTAGTCGCTAGCTGGCGATGTGATAGATGCAATGCAATGCACGATGGGAAACGCGGGTAAATTGGTAGCTTTTGCCAGCTTTCGGATCGTACACGTGAAAAGTCTCAGACACTTGCTCCAGCCCTGAGTCAAAATCAGTTGAACGAATCTCAGCCCTTTGTGGCGGGACACATCTGGTGTGAGGAGGAACTCACTCTTCATCTTTGCAGACAAATATGAATTCCTACAAATTCAAATATTGACTGCTCAGACTTTTGCGATAAAAAAAGGTGGGCAAAAAATTTAGCCGGAATCTCTTCTTGATCATGTCGCGTAAATATGAAACTTTACATGTCAACCCTTCCTTGTCGGCGGAAGTACCGTCGGCGGCGGCAGCTTTAACTACATTATAATGTAATCGAAATTTCAACTTGAAAAGCTCAAACGCTGTTCTGAACTCCTTGTAGTCTCCCTAGTAACAGGAATAGTGTTTTCAAAAATCCGGAAAAGTTTGCACTTTCTGAACATGTGTCTCTGCCCCGAAATATGTTCAATAGTATGCCAGTTTTCAAACTCATGTTTTACCACCAATGAATGAGAGCCAACACAGCATGAACCTTTCAATTTTAACGGAATGACTCATCTTTATCCCAAATGAGGGAACTTAGAACACGAGCTTTCCAGGTTCGCTGAAAGGGTCGTGGAATTTCATTAGGAAATGCCAAGATAAATGAAGTTATCGCAGTAATTTTTCCAGCTGAAGTGGAAATTCTTGAAAAATTAATATTCTGATTTTCACGCATACCAAAGATGATCTTCCAACGGGACTCTTACAGTACATGGAATCGTGTACGGAACAATAATCCTGTCCTTCGAAAGGATTACGTACTGCACCTCCACTTCCAGCTTCAGCGTTGCGTTTCGATCCAGCCCTAAAGGATTAGTTGAGGGAACTTAAAACACGAGCTTTCCAGGTTCGCTGAAAGGGTCGTGGAATTTCATTAGAAAATGCCAAGATAAATGAAGTTATCGCAGTAATTTTTCCAGCTGAAATGGAAATTCTTGAAAAATTAATATTCTGATTTTCACGCATACCAAAGATGATTTTCCAGCAGGACTCTTACGGTACATGGAATCGTGTACGGAACAATAATCCTGTCCTTCGAAAGGATTACGTACTGCACCTCCACTTCCAGCTTCAGCGTTGCGTTTCGATCCAGCCCTAAAGGATTAGAAGAAAAAGAGAGGCTTCCAGTAGTAGAAGGGAAAAAACTTGGAGAATTGATGACTGAGGAGCCCGGGGTGGATTGGTGGTGGCACAGTATATGAATATGAAATATCATCTTTTTTAACTGTCCTTCGGTTCATTTGAGTGCCAGTGAAAACAGCCTTGTTTTCTTTTTCTATTTCCATTAAAACTCGTTTCCAAAAAAGGGTTAAGTTGACTGAAAAGCGAACATATGGAACGCGGGATGGAGGACCGGAGTGAGAGGGTTGGAGAAATCCCGGTCGTCCATGATCATAATGCACTGTGGACCGTTTGTCTGTGCTAAACTCTCCCTCCCGTACTGCATTACATCTGTGCAGTACAGATCCATGGCAAAGCCAAAGCTTTGGTGAAAAACAGTCTTCATGGTGTGTACATTAAATTAACCGGCTCGTAAACTATATATTTCTCGGATTGTTCAACTCTTTAGCAGACGACAGAAGTGGAGGATGGATGAGGTTCATTTTAGTCTGCGCTGAAGAAAGTGTATGGGATATTTTGTCAGCGGAGGTCAGAGAGGTCGGCTTATTTTATGGGAATTTTTAATTTCACTCTTTCTTCTAACACGCTCAATTCCCATGACCAAGGCGTGATTATCCCTAAGAGCCAAATCTGTGTGAGGATTAAAAAATTTGTTGTAGGAGTCGTGCTTTCCTCCGCTTCAACCTTTCCCTTTCATGGTCCTCAGCTCTTACTTCATAAGCCGTAGCAAATCTTCTGACAAATGTGTAAACATGAAAAGGAAAAACAATACTCTCCACTCAATTGGAACAAATCATGCCCAAATTACCCGTTCACGTTAACCTTCCCGTTACGTTATGCCTTTGGTCTGCGATACATTGCGGGATTACGTCACTGCACTCTGACCGCTCTGCAGTACAAGCGTTTAAGTTATGGCTTTGAGCTAAATGCACTAGCAGATCAGTATTTGGTATTATAGATCAGGGCGCTGGAAAAAGATGAATGGGCCACCGAGAGCAAGGGTAGGAAAGCTGCGTGAGATTTTATGCCTTATGAGCCTATAAATTTGATGGAATTCTAAAAGATTATTTCTTTCGGAAATGCTGAGCTGGTAACAGGCAGGTCAGTGATAAAACATAGCTGACACTACAGGATAAGCAGTGGTAGACTGGCATGGAGAGCGTCAAGTTGCCAAGTGTTGAAAGGGTTATCGCGAAACATTCCAGCCGGCCCTTAAAATTGCCTTCTCGCAATTTACCGTATCTTAACTGCCTTCGCAACTATTAAGATTTGTAGTTGCATCTCTGTTGTGTTTTCAAAAGCTCTCTCACACTCGCCTCTTCTCTTCCTCTATCTCTCGCTCTAATGACAAGAAATATTTTTAGAATCCGAATAAGCCGTCGTTCCTCAACCAAGAGCATCCACTCAAGATCATGTACTGGAGTGCGTTACATGGTGATGGCAGTGGTTGCTCGTTCCCTGCATTGCATTATTGTGCATTGCTAGCTTAATTCCTTCCTGTGGTTGACACTTAATAAAACGTGTCGTGCATGGCGTTTTCGAAGCATTGTTGAAGCCGCCTGCTATTAAATTACGACCTGCTAATTTCTTCCTGCCTGCTTGCTCACTTCTATTTTTGATTATAGGAAAGTGCTCAAATGGTCGCAACTTGCAGTGCACATTCCCATGCAATGAGTTGCCCAGCACCTGAGAGATGAGAGTGCGAACCTGTTGTTATTGTGAGCGCACATGAGGTTGTTCCTTTTGGAAATCATTAACCTGAAAGATACCCAACCTCTCACCTCACCTTTGGTGTTGGTTTGCTCAAGCGATTCTCACTTGCTGAACACATCGTTTAAACCCGAAAAGAATTGGTTACTGTAAAAATTTTACATTATAATAGTAGGTGGTTTCCACTCTGCTAAAAATGAAAACAATGGTTGTTCAAGAAACGCAGTGGATGAATAAGTGACAACCATTTTCCAAGTCAACTTATTCACTTGAACTTGTGATCAGGGAGTAATAACATGATGCATTGCTGATGGGAGGACGAACATCCTGTGTAACATGCTCGTATTCGTACTTATTGCTACAGCTACAGGTGTCTCAAAAGTAGTCTTGTGCGTGAAAAGACGGAAGTGGATGACGACTCTCTCCATGCAAAAGTTACAAGTCCGCTTAAAAATTTTGCACATGAATCACTAATCGTACTAAAATCCTCTCCTTCCGTTATTCCCCATTGTACATGTCGTGTCGTCAACTTTTGACGCGGAGAGTGAACAACGGGGATGACTTGTGGGATTTCTGTGGGATTTCTTGCCTTAACTCTCCGCGGTAACCTTTCAGCCCGCTCGTCATCTTGAGTAAACTGTTGAGCGGACATTGGAACATGGCTGTGAAAAATTGTTAATGCATCTCAGTCTGTGTCGTCTCAGGTTCCTGCCTTGCTTGACTGCATCGCATCGCATCGGATGTGTGAATGAATTAGACATTCAAATCTGAAAATGGAGGAAGAGAAACTGGGATGGGGAAGAATTGTTAAAAAGTGTTCAGAAATGACACGCGATGCACAAATCCCTTATTTAAAGTTCAAACATGCTCTAGTTTACAAATTTTCTTGCTGAATGCGTCCACGCATTCTAGCACTGTTCTCGGTGACTACTGCTGCTAACGCTTAGCATGTAGATTACGAGAAAGAAGGAGAGGAGGCACAAATCAATGCAGTTCAACGTTCGACTTGAGTCATTCTCAAACTCTTCAAAGACACGATAAGATGATGAGAGAATTGCGACAATTTCTTGGAGGGAATGATGGAAGAAAGTTGTAAATTTTGTCGCCATTTAAATCTTAACTGCTCGCCTATGTGATTTTACTTGAAACGTTTACGCTCTCCTCCATTTAAGCTATGGTTTCTCGTCGTCGTCCTATTTCGTAAAGCGGAATGATGGTTCGAACAATTCATGAATTTTGCAAATCGTGACGAATCCTCTTGTCGTGCTTGGTCTCTCGCTTCAGTAAATTATTCAAGAAATTGTGGAAACAGCTCATCGGTTTCTTCTCCCGCTTGCTCACTATGCAATGCTAAATACTGCTGGATGGGCCTGATTGATTAGAGAGGCTGGCCGGACCGACTGCATGGACAATGTGAGTTTATGTGGACGGGGGACGGACATATTAATAAGGAAAAGTTCAAGAAGTTTATGCACGGAAGGGTTTCAAAAATGTATACACATACAGAATATTTTTTCACTCAAACTGCATTTATTTTAGTGACATGTAAATTGTGTGGGAAGCATAAAGACGGAGGGATCCAGGAGCAGCGAGACTTTATTGCCCTTTTGTGTGGTTTTTCCTAGGTTTTTCTCATCATTTTACGAGAAAATTATGCAGCTTCATGGGGAACAACCAATTTGGTCCTAATTTCTCATCAAGTAGTCTTTCTTCTCAATTCACACTCCGACTCTTTCAACTATGCATCATCCCGACGTAATTTTAGACGTTGGACGTCCGTATTCTTTCCCGAACCGCTTACTCAATTCGTCCTTACAATTCCTAATCTACCTGCCCGGCAGGATTTGATGTGACTCCTCCAAAATTCATTTGCTGTGCTGTGCCTAAGGTGGAAATGCGGCGGAAGGTGGAAAATTTTTGCCGTCCTCCTCCTTCTCCCTCACAATCCTGTGTCACCTCATGAGACTTGCCTACGGATTTACAAGTTTCTCTCAAAAAGGTTTTCAGGCACGAATTAATGTAAATCTGCGGCAAAAAAACCTGAGATGAAGCGTGCCGAATTCTTATCGACGACCAGAGCCATGCGATGAACGGGCATTCCTCCTACTTACTCCTCTTTTATTATTTCCTCCAAGTCAAAGCGCCAAGTGCACGCAGCAGCTCCTCAACCGGCTTGTAAAAAACGTGCTGCTTTTTACTCCTTCAAGTGCTTTTTTGCACCAAACTTTTAACTGCACGACAAGTAGCCAAAACAAATTCAGAAGCTATTTTCAAGTCACCTGGGCGCTTCTCACCTCAAATTACAGCTTTCTTGCTCCAAATGCACAATCCGTTCCGAGAGAGCCTCGTCTCTATTCATCCCTCTCCCACTTGAATCTTCCTTTGGGTAAAGGCTCCTGAATGCTTTTACAAATCCCTCATCTCCATTCTGTACTTCCATAAACCAGGAGTATTGGTTTTCTTATCGGGATTATAATCTGCATGAAAGTAAACATGTTACGCCTTCATTCACGAAGATGATGTAACATGGGCAGAATTGCCGTCCTTCGAACGTGCAATTGCTATCTCGCCGGCATCACTTTGGAGATTCACGATATTTTAACAATTTTATTAGTCCTGGCCCTCAATCGTGTGGGCCAACAGGAGGAAATAAACGATTCTTTGGAAAAAAACCATTTCCTAAATATTTTAAACCAGATAACACAGATCGACTTGATCCGTGCTCAACCGGGGAGTAAGCACCGGTTACTATTTCAAGTCGTGATCTCGGCTTAAACGTTGGCGTGAATATATTTTCCGTAATGTATGCTTCTGGTGGTCATACCACAGCGCTTCTGTTTTTTCTCATCCCATCACCTGTTGCATGAGCTTCCTCTTCTGGATTCTTCCCTCCTCGCGTGATTCTCCATACTTGTCGACCACGGAGGGCAATCAGTTTTATAGGTTTCTGGCTTCTCGATATTTGACTAAATTAGATTCTCAAAGTTATTGGATAATATCCCGTCTTGGATAAGACTGAACTTGGAATTGATGCTTTGGATTACTTTCGAAATCCAGTATGCAAGAGGGAAGAAGCTGTTGATCCCCCCACATGATACCGTGACTGAAATCCAAAGGCTCATTTTGCTTTCCCCAACCAGGGAATTTGAGTCTACAAGGGTTTTCAAACAGAACACTTCTTTATGAAAGCTGTGTGAAAAAGTTTTTATTGTGGCAACTCACGGTAAATGATACAAGCCCTATGGCCACGAGAAATGGGAGCTGAAATCACATATCAGTTCTTGACTGAATTTTATGAAGATTAGATTCTCGGTCGTGCTCTTATCTTGAATGTTTTCATGCTTCGGCTTCAAGACAAGACGTGAGCTCGGATTGTTGCTGTTTGTTGGAAAAGGCTTCAATGCATATCTCCGGTAAACATGAATCGATTTACATTTCGAGCTAACGTATAACTCCAACTTACAAAATGTAGCAATTTCATCCGTCTTTACGATTCACAGAACTCTGCCATGATTTGATTGCCCGAGTAATAGGGAGAACAGCTCCTGAAACCAATTGACAAACATAGCCATTTTCTATAGACAAGGAAATACTGACTGATGTCGTTGCGATGAACCAGAGTTGAGTCGGATTGCATGATTTGGTTGATGCCCAGTAGCAGATAGATGATGACGAGCATATGATGATGTTTTAATATTCCGCAATTTAATGTGATCTTTCATTTAATGATTCACAGCGGGTAAACCAAACCAGGAGATTCCCGGGATCACAAGGAACATGGAGAGTCCTGGACAGCCATCCAAGGTGAGCATTGTTTTCGTAGACTTGTTCTTGAAATCGCATTTTTTACAACAATATTGCATTAAACTCCTGCCGAAGGCAACTCCGACTCCTGAACTGTAAAAGTAGTCTTGAGCTTCAAGTAGTCTCAAGGTCCGCAGTCAGAGTCGAGAGCCAGCAGAATCTTCGGCTTCATCAGACCGCTGGTACATTTCAGAATTGCATTTATTGTTCAAGCAAGCACGCTTTGGTGTGCGTAGCAAGATGTAGAAAGGGAAGAGCTGGAGGAATGGATCTTGTGTGAGAAAAAAAGCTATTCTTGAAAACATAATTTTGTTCACAATTTGAATTCGTTTGTCCCCTCAGTCCATCCTTTTTCACCCACCTGTAGATTCTCCCCAGTCCACTCGCTCATTCGCTGGGAGCTTGTTCATCTAATGATCCGTCATACAAATGGCTGCGAATGTAATCATGTGAACAAAATTCATATAAGAATACTAGACAAGACAATACCCACATTTGATTAAAGATTCGAATAAATTTTTACACCTGTAGGCAGCCTCCTCTGCTCTCCTTCTTCCTCTCCTCTCCGCAAAACAATAACAATTCACAGAACAAAACTAGAGTACACAGACAGCTTAAACGTACAATTAATTGCTTCCCTCCAGAGATAACTCTCTTTTCTTTCGCATATTCTTCCTCCATCAGCAATCTGCAGTTCATCAGGGAGGTAAACTGTGAGCAACGGCGCAAGTGTACAACAAAATGACTTGTAGCGGCCGAAGTTGCCACGTCAGTTGTCAATCCGGACCGTTTTATTTCCCCTTTGCCGTAACATCTCCTTTGTGTAAATGCTGTGAGCTACTGGTCCGGCCACCTACTGAGACGGAGCTAAAACCGCCTCGAGATTTTAATCTGGCAGTTTCAAAAATTTGCTCCCATCTCTGACTCTGTTCAACCCGATGCGGTTAAGACTTTAAAATCGTCTTTGGCACAGGTCTAAAGATGTTTGGCACAAAATGAGATTTTCAACTGAATGCAGCAATTGTTTTCTGGGGGGAAGACAAGCTTATACCTTTGATTGTGTCCCTGGGTCATTATACGTTCGCAGAGTAACCAGCCCATTCTATCAGCTCTGAGCGACACCCTGTCTTCATGTTCCGCCTTTCTTGCGCCAAACTAAATGTAAACATTGAGTCAGAAGCGTCGCTTCTGACAAACCAATCACAATTCAAATCAAGTCGTATTCAGCTCTCTTCAACTTGTGAACCTGAAGGCGAGATAGGATAGTGGAAACGATTATTTTCCTCCGTCCGAAATCCAGTCTCATGAAAGAATATTCATAGCAATTGTAAGCTGGAAAAGGAGCTGGCAAGAAGTAAATAACAGGGAAACAAATTCAAATCCACTGGAGAAAGACTCCATGTAAGCCTGCCCAAGATGACGTCGATTGTTCTGTAGGCACAAAAGTGAAAAGGAAAAGTATTTTAGATTTGTATATGACCGGCAAGATGTGACATAATGCGTATATCCGTGCTACGCTAGTCGCCTGAATTCCCTCTAGCTCCGTTAGCTTCTACATTGTAGACTCTTATTAGCTTCTATTTACAAGTTGGCATTGAGCAAGCCGGAGAGGACTTGTAAGCTTCCAGGTGAGCCATTGCTCTTTTTGTGTAACATGTTGAAATGTGAAACAGGACTGAAGAAAAGACACTGGACACATCCCGTTCTCCGAGCCTATACAAATCACTTTCACAATTCTAATGCAACGCATGCTTCAGTAATCAAACTAGCGTGTCTTGCCATGACGACGGATAGCACTACTGATGTATAGGCTGGGTCTGCTTTCAGCTTTTAGTTCTTTAGCTTCCTTGCTTTGTAGCAACGCCGCAACTTAATTACATATACGCCTTTAATGCCCGGTAACCGATTCTCCATTACAATTACCTCTTCCACTTCCCACCCACGTGTCCATCTTGCTCCTGGTGGAGAATTTTTTAAACAAATGCTGAAATCATCTCCCAGACAATCTCAAAGAGAATGCGAGTGGAGTCCATGTTCATTTTCTCGTATTCACTCCTCCTCCACTTCCATCACCTTATCTCTTGTTCCACTCGTCAAGGAAGCGAATGGACTGGAACACTTGATTAAATGATTTATTCCAAATTTCAAAGGATGAAAAATGAAAGCGTTTTTTGTCAAAAAAATCCCTGCACAATGCTACTTAAATCACCTCTTCTCCTCATTTGGTTTCGCTTCCAAATTCACAAATCCTCTAGGCCCTATGCGCTCACAAACCCACTGTGAATCAACTCGTATTATTGCTTTCCGATTTTTTCTCCACTTCATTATATGCAAATGAATCGACTCATCTCCCACTATTTTTCATCTCGGTAAGTACGGCCGAACACGCTTGTCCAAAGTCCTTCCTCCTCCTCCCATGAGGCAAATGCCAGTCGCTTCTTCGGTAATGTCCATCTTTAGAACTGCTACTGAACAATGACTTGGATAAAAAAACCAGGCAGCTCCGCATCTCATCCGTCTTGAAATAAATTGTCATGAAAACTAAAAATAATATCCATCTTCGTAAACACACTTGACGTGTGGTAAGAA
This sequence comes from Sminthurides bifidus, assembly GCA_009872375.1. Classification (NCBI taxonomy): domain Eukaryota; kingdom Metazoa; phylum Arthropoda; class Collembola; order Symphypleona; family Sminthurididae; genus Sminthurides; species Sminthurides bifidus. The sequence goes on along the minus strand of VRMD01002086.1, from coordinate 3,531 downwards.
ATGATGCATTTCTTCCGTCTCCCACAAGGAGAGGATACGAGTAAAAAGTGTTCAAGTGTGGAAACTGATCGAGTGTTTCAGCACTAACGTTGGATGCTTTGAAGGCACTTTCCTCTCGGTCTTCATGAGGTGTCGTCTCCTCATGCTTACATGAGCGTCTCATGAGCCCAAACAGGGGGGTCAGGCAGGTCAGATAGATAAACTCGTGTCTGGTCGGAAAGTGGACGCATGTCGGAAACGTGATGAAAATCTAATTAGTCCATTATTAGAAAACATTACGCCGACAAACAGTGAGACTCCTCGAGTCGAACATTTTCTGGAGGATACACGGGGTTTTCCCTTAAGGAAAATACCGCCGTAGGCTCCTGTGCAGCATGGCTGATGAAAATCGCCTAGGATCTACGGACTCATTATACTTGGTTCACGAAGGGAACTGGGATGAGAAAAGTGGTTAGAAAAGGACCTTCTTTGGATCCTCCAGGGTAAACGCGATTCCGGCAGAGATTCATCTGAACATTGGGCTGGAGACTTGGAACAATTATTGAGGTAGACCTACTGCCTACTGCAACTCCGAAGTCCCTCCTGGAGAACAGCAGTCTCCATCTAGGTTCGGATTTGAGCAGAGAAGCTACCGAGCTTAAGATTGAGGAGATGAGAGAAAAGAGGGGTAAATTTTCCAAAGATTCCCTCATCCTCTTCATCCTCTGGAGGTATTTTTCTTCCCATTCCCGTTATCCAGGCTTTATACGGCACAGGGTGCTTGAGTAGGGCACATGTAGCGTTGTGGTGCTTCTTACAAATTTTGTTACTTTGAAATTTTCCTCAGCCCTTACCTTTTCCAGAATCGCTCAGTGTCCCTTTTCTCCACACGATTTAACCCTCTATCTGGCACTTGCTCCGTTTTTTGAAATTTTGAAACTTATAGTATCCAAGAATCACCAACTGTGCAGCGCTAGTGTTTCCTTGTTTCTGTCGCAAAAAGCCTCCCAGTTTTGTGTTTTCCATTTTCTCCTTGTGGTTTATTTTAGCTTGTAGTGTTTTATTTTTGAGTCGGTCGCTCAGCCCACATTTTTAAAATTCACGCTGGATAGTGCAAATAGTTGCTTGGTGTGTGCATGCTTTAATTGTGGTTGAGTCGTTTTATTGTGCGTAAAAATCATATTGCTCAAGTGCGGTAAATCGTAGAATGGAGTGAAGCGGAAAAATTCCCTGTGTTGTATTTTCAAATGTGGTGTCTCCCTTTGGGAAAAACGGTAGATTTTACAAGCAGTCCTCCCAATATCTCTCGGGCCAGAACGTTTTGCAAACCTCTTATCCCTCCCCCTCGTGGTACTCTCGTACTTGTGTATTCTTTGTGTTTTGTGTTCGTGCCGTGGCCACGGCCATTAAATTAGTCAAGCTGGATTCGCCTGAGCCTGAACCGAATTTGCTGGCTGAGTACCTGCAGGTANGAACGTTTTGCAAACCTCTTATCCCTCCCCCTCGTGATACTCTCGTACTTGTGTATTCTTTGTGTTTTGTGTTCGTGCCGTGGCCACGGCCATTAAATTAGTCAAGCTGGATTCGCCTGAGCCTGAACCGAATTTGCTGGCTGAGTACCTGCAGGTAAGCTCTTCCCATTCCCAGGGTCCAATCCACAGTGCAGCAACAAGTGTTCTCGCCAAAATAATAGTGACTCTTGCCACTACTGTACTCCTATAGTCTGCCATATTCCACGGTTTATTCTTGGCAATTCCCATTTTCCTCTCAGTAGCCGTAAAAGTAGGCGATGGGACTTGCTCTCCCCCTCGTAAATACGATACGTTACTTACTACTCAGGAGTGCCAATAATTTTGAAGCCATGCATGCAGTACAAGTGTACGTTTAAACCCAGCCTTGATATCACTCCGATGAAAGAGCTCAAGATTTGCTAGTTCACCCCGTTGAATATAAAACATGTTTTGCTTGGAATTTTGATGAAGATTTATCTCTAAAATTCCTCCTCCTTTCCCTAATTCCAACTTGTTCACTGTGGGAGAAAGCTCGTTTCCAAAAGCTGTACATCTGTGTACATGTTATGTTCGCCGCGTTTGAAACTCGCCTTCGGGAATTGAGCACGTTGCAATTTTTCTTGTCATTGTCTTCCTAATAACTTGCACCCGTCTATTTTTTGCTCTTGCCAGCTTCTTCGCTCCTCTCCGTCCACCCTCCTTGAACGTGTTATCTCTCAATTGGTATTATGATGAGGCTATTTGGAGATTATTTATGCTCTTTTCCGTCATCGAGATGAATTTAACAAAAACTCTTGGAGGCGCAATTAATCTGCTGAAACTTCTTGGAATTATAGCACTCAACCAATTGTTTTTACCCTTCCACCCATACGTGAGTAATTGAGTGTTAGCATATACGCGACGACTCAATAACACGCTCACCCTTCAAAAGTTTTCAAAGCGTCATCTTTTAATCTTGAATCACTCGCTCTCCTTCGTTTTACTCACTTATTTACCAACGCAAGTGGAGAAGCAAATTGCTGCGTGCTTGCTTGAACGAAAAGAAAAATGTTTGTCAAACGTAATCCTGACGCATACGAGCGTCATATCAATTGACATTCAATACACAGACTTTTGGCTCTTCATCGCCATGGCGGTTGTACTATATGACGTGTTTGGTCACTTAAATCAACACTTCTTTGTTTTTCAGATGCTCTTGCCAGAGAATGTGGCTCGACTATGGGCAGTTATGCAGGAGTCGATATCACAACATTCCGGAGCCATGTTGCCTGGAATGGGATCCAATCAAGTGGGGAACGGAATCAGTCATTTGAATAACTCAGGAAATAGCAATGCAAGTCCACTTGCAAACCTCGGCATGAGTATCAATCCTCTCAGCTACGTGGGACTCAACAATCTCGTACAACAGCATCAAATTACCTCAGGATCCGGAAACAAGTCATCCTACATGCCACCGAACAGTATCAACAACAACAACAATCACCATACACACAACAATAACAGCATCTTTGCCGGAAATCAAGTCTTTGGCAAGGGGCTATCCAAAACTCCGAAAGCAACAGGTAGGTCGTATTCCCACAGCTTCTCTTTGTAGTACCCGAGCAAACTCCTCTATCGTCATTTCTTAATTTCGTATGGCTATAGCGCCGAAGTCATCATCATCCTTTCCCCGAATTTCATGCCAGCTTCAAAAGTAAAAGCTCTCAGACCCAGATTACTCGCGTAGCGTAGGTGTTCAGGAAACTATAAGGCATTGAGGACTTGGCAATGGCTTATCTGATTTATATCCTAATTTCCGAAATGCAAACCTCTCCTGCCAGGCCTTACCGTGGTTATTTGCAAGTAAATAAAAGATTGCAAACTTTTTGATTAAATTCCACGAGTGGCAGCCATCCTCCCAAGATTTATTGCGATGCAGTCGGAGGAAAATCTAAAATTATTTTCTACGAGCTGTTTTACAACGACATGTAGTGTACATAATTAAAGCAACCTTTTGGAACTTGCTTTTGGATAGAACGCTCTTAAATATGTAGAGGAGCTA
>VRMD01002085.1:0-14332 GCA_009872375.1 Sminthurides bifidus | reverse complement strand
ACTTCCAGCACTATAGCAAAGGTGATCATGCAGTAATAACAGGACTGTACCGCCGCCAGGCATGCTGGTAAAGCATCATGGTCATCTCCCAGCCGCGGGTACAGGCATCATGTGATGATTGCTCCTCACAAAAATCTTGACTCGTGAGCTCGTGCGGATAAAAAAGTCAGTCGCAGTGACAACACAGACCATAAGGCAAGGACGTAGGTGATGTTATGGTTTGGCTAGAGGAGAATCTGGCTTAATGGTTATAAATTGTTGTAAAAACATCTGCAAGGGGAGATTTCTCCGACATATGCGGGGGGAGCTGGTCTAGCATTAATAACGGTTTCAATTAGCTCCTGATTATCAATGCGATAATCAGGAAAGATTACCACAGTGCCATAAATTTCTCATGCTTTTTAGCTGCGCCACCAAATGGAACGAGGGTCCAGGAAAATCCTCCTGTGAGGAATCAAATGATTAAGTGATGGAATTATTGTGTGAGGGCAAATGAGTCCAAGCTCACTTTTTAATGTGAACGTAGGCTGTTGCGAACTGAATTTCTCGGCAAGATTATGGGCTAATGTAACTGGAATGGCGTTATGAATTGCATGCCTTGGGACGAAGGAAAAGTAATCAGAGACTGTTCCTGAGAGCAAGGCAGGATCGTAATGTAATTCGCAGATGCAGTTATACCGTTGTGAAGTGGTGAAGGACATTGTACCTGGAATTAGTGAAGCGAATCCTTCAACCTTACTCAGCAGGAGCTTGGAGCTTGAACAAGTTTTTGGAGGATGATCCTGCGAATCTTTTCCAGTCTACATGCCATGTTGTTCATTGCTGTCGGGGCATTATGAAGTGGATTAAATGGTTTTTAAATCCGAAGCGTTTTCAAACCCGTTCAGCACGGGTTTAGAAACATAATATCCGACGTAGATGGGTAAATGGATGGACAGGAGGAGGAGATGTAGTTCAGATGGGCTCTTGGCTATATTTTAAGCATCTTAATGACTTTAGTCGTGACTTGGCTTCCTCACGATTATGTTCTTTGTTCGTGTGCCGTCCTCTTAAACCACTCATTCTGATGATACCACGGGAGCTTTCTAACCGTACCATGGTCATGTTCATATTATCTCCGCATGCTATGCCCGCAATAAAAAAAACTCGTACACATCCCTGCAGTGCAGTGTTTGCTTCATGAGATGCGCTACCCGCGATTTACCAGCTATCACTCACCCTTCAACTATATTTACCTTACCTTGAAAGAGCCCACTCTCACTTTTACCTGCATGGGCTGCAGTCCAGCTAATCTATTTCCTTGTTGTGGCTCCGCATCTCCTCTTTCCCCAACACCATACCAAGCATTTCCATCGGATTGAGTTTCCTCAATTTCCACCAACTCTGTAACCCCTTCCCCTTGCAATAATTCTCTCCATGTTTTCCTTCCACTCCCGAAAATGAAACGGAGCAAATATATTACGCACACTGCTCCCCTTAATGTTCACCTAACAAGCGAGCTTCAACTTGGCTGCGATGGACTGCTGCCGCTTCCTGCATTTTATATCCCGGGCCTTCCTCTGGTGAATGGTCCGCACTATTCGGCACATTCGCCGATTAATCCGATGAGGAAGAGACAAGCAACCGGATGAATTGTTACCGCAACACCATCTCTATCAGCACATGATCGGAATGATGCGTTCACCTCGAACTTTGCCTTTCAGGGGCTCCTTTTTTCATCATGGGCTCTTTTTACCTCCTTCACCCGCCAGTGTAAACATGTGTGTACGACCATTTCCAGCACTCACACTCTCAGCTCAACCAGCAACTCCTCCACCTGGATGCTTTACTATCCTACCTGGCTCAGAGAGAGATGATCCATTTTTTATCCTGTCTTCTCCCTCAGCTCATTTAACGCACCGAGCAAATTATGTGCACAACCGTTAGTAAACACCAGGTTCAGAAGTTAACTTGCCTTCTTTCACCTTCTCCCAATCCTATAAATTGGGGAGCCGGAGTAGAACATGCACGGAATCAAAGCAGTAGTGAGCGCAAAAGGCGAACATAAGCATTTGTAACAGGAGATTACGGCATTCCAACAACGTTTCTCATTCAGCATTCAGCATTTGAAATTCTGTCTGCTCTCGGCCCTCTCGCGATGGGTATCCACGTGGCATTTACGGTAATTTGGCTAGGCTTCTCGCAAAAAAACGTCAGACTGTTACCAATTACTGTATTTCACTCATCTTTTTGTCTTTCTCCATCCAACTTTGATGATTCAATCTAAATGCTGAAATCGGAACTTGCTTTTTAAATGGGGAGATTTTTTCCAGCTCCTTCTTCAAGCTGTGTTTCTTTGCGGTGAAAACGTAGTTCCTCTTTGTTTTAAAAAAGCGTAAACTCAGTACTTGTGGAACTACGCATGACAGTGTCCTAGTAGACTGTATTGTTGCACATCTTTGGAAGTTGCTATGGTAACGTGAGAAAGTATGATTGAGTAAATGTCCCTACTTCATCTGTTGGCCAAGAGCCTGAACTTCGCACAGTTGCGGAAACTGGGAGTTTGCCCGGCATCTCATTAACTAGACGGGATGGAAAGTATGGGATTAATGAGCGCCCCTGCTCCGTGTGTAGAAAGCCATCAAAACTTTCGAAAGGAAGGAGTTGTTGGTTTTTTCACCTGGTAAAAGTACAGCTTGTCAAGAATGGATGAGGTGAGCGTGAGTGAGATAAAGAAAAAAAGAGTAAAATATTGAGTGAAAATCCAGCCTACCGTTACGTTCCAATCAATGGGATGTTATAATTACCCTGCATCTAATCTCGCGCCGTCAAGATAAACATGTGCCAAAGACCACATATAATGGCAGGAGGTACAGGACGTGCCGTGACTCTCGGTAGTTTATTTGTGCATTCCCTCTCATTGTGGAAGCGGGTTTGCAATTTTTAATTAACTATTGTATTTTATCAGCTGGGATCTGCGCGAGGATCCATCTCATAAGAAATGAGCTGCCCTCCTCGTTTAATAAAGAACGCGGCTCAGAAAGTGGTCGTAATTTTTCCTCGCACATCTTCCAGTTAATTAAAAACTTAATCATGATCAACCTCCACTCATTTACACTTCGTAAAAACATTATTACACCTCTGCTCCTCGAACCCTATAATATGAGCTGGTGGGTTGACGTGCTGAGCCACGTTACGAACGGTAGTCAACAGCTTTTTGCATAACCTCCAACACAAGATTTATATTCCACACAGATGCAACAAACCATCATGGAATGCACGCTAATAATTAAGACTTGCGCTTAAGTAACTATGTGTTTATGTCCTTAAGGAGCTTGTTCCTTCCCTGGCATTTGATTGTAAATTACGGGGATTTTCGCCCACCACGTTGTAAATTCCTGATTGGAAATTGAGTTTGATGCAGGCAACGCAGTCTTGCAATTGGATTCACAAAATTGCATCTGTGCGTCTTCTGCATCTCAAAGATGAAACCATTTCCTTTCTCAGCTTCAATCATTTGCCCACCCGCTTCTTGTTCCAACTTACAAGTACAAGTTAAGTGTAACATGTACCAGTCATTTACTCCGGTTGTGCAAAGTGAGTCGCTTGCTAATGCAAGGCTCGATTCTAATCCTTGTTTGATTTCCGACCATCCGTTCCAACCTGGCAATTTGCTCCACCTGCGATTATCCTAGCGGAGCTCACCTTCAGCTTGTACTTTGGCTAAAAGCTATGAAAGCCTTGCTATGTAACTTAGATTATTACATGTTTAAAGCATCCAAGTCTCATTTGTAGTAACAAGAAGGAACTGATAGGATTCCGCGTAATGCTCTGCTCGCTCCTTTACAGAATTTTTATTCGTCATCATCGCAGCTGGTGTGGTGCAGGTTTGATGGAAGTGGAGATGAAATGCTTGATTTCCAGCTGGAGAAGGAAGCTTTTTGCACCGGGATGCCATGCTCCATTTCTTCACATCGGTGCTAGGAAGAATCTCAGAGCTGCACATGCACCGGTAACCTACAATTAGAGCATGGGATTACTTTTCACAAGGTACTCATCAACATGGAGCTGGTCAAGCAGCTGAAACCAATCTCCTAACCACTGTATGCAATTCATTTACAATTTACGGGATCTGATACCATGGAGCGAGTCAGCTTTTCTTTATTACAGGGTATGGCTTGGCTTTATTACCAAGCCTGGCCCAGTCAATATGCCTTACAGCGCCGGTGGACCGTGTGGCTCCCGCCTTGTAACGTAACCAAGCTTTATTTTCTTCCTTCAAAGCGGAGTTGATCACTCAAAGCTACTGCTCGAGACTGAAAGGCACGTCAATGAAAGCAAAACCTCCGCCGACAATTAATCATTGAACGGATAAGAATGCCTCATTATGCTCATCGTTACTCGCATTCTTGTCACCATTTCTGCCGGAGACAGTTTACAGTCAGACATTGCTCACATCATGGTTTCACTTTCGTTTGGCTGGAATGAATGCAAAGTGCGCATGCCTATAAGCTGTGTTGAAGCAGAAGCACACTTTTTTCTGGATTCATCAGCTCGAATCCAATATCAGTTCAAAAAACATTCCAAAAATTGATGGAATCACAGACAGAAATAACCAGGAGAACACAGAATCTGAAGAACAACCATCATCTACGTAGTCCATGCATCTAAAAGTCGCAGGTGAGATTTCCAAGCTAATTGGGGTCGGGGTTATGGAAAGCAAAGACATTGTTTTACAGGTACAAAAAGATAATACTTTCCTCACAGAGAGGGACAGGAACAGAAGTCAGAAATTATTCGTAATTTCTCTCCTCCTCCAATATGGCGATTTGCCCCAGTGATTAATCATTATTAATTAGCAGCGGGGGAGTTTGTGCGTGCTCAAGTAGCGAAAAAGCGACAAGAACTGTTCAGCCGAGTACTGCGTGCGCGAAACTGATCATGCTCCCGACATCCTCACAGAGTATTAAGACGATATTGTGAAAATAAATGAGCCTATTATAGCACTGCTCCCCGGTAAACTTTTCATCATTACCTGATGACTGACGCGATACAGAGGAAATAATGAAAACCATAATGACAAGGACCGACATGGGGGCACGCGGGGGACCGCAGTATACCTACCTGGGATTATCCCAGGCTTTACTGATGAAAAAGAGTTGAGTCCTGTCTGCCTTCGTAATTCAGGATACGATCGGTAAAATGTAATATTCTTTGTCTGCTACCGTTCCGAAACAATGCCATGCGCCACCGGAGCATAATCTTTTGTTGACACACAATAATCGTAACAAAGGATTACGCATTACCAAATCCGTGCTTACCGTTCCTATAATTAGTTGCAGAGGTAGAGGTACACACACATACGAGATTACAAAAGTCATCGCGATACACTTTCCAACCTGGTCATTGAAACTGACAAGGTATGAATGCAATGATCCAATGAGGGTCGATCGTCGTGGGAGTTTGAAAACGAAAGTTTATTATTTAATGTGCGTGCATTAAAGTCTTTTAACTCCTTTTGTCTTTCCGGGGCCAAGCTTAAAAGATTATCAATTAAAATTAGGCAAGCATTCATTTTAAATTGGCGAACAAGACCTTACTGTTTGACAACTCAGCGGAGCGACAGGGCAATTAAGGTGTGAATCAACCCGTATTGTTTTCCCTACACGTCATCTATCTAATTCACTCCCTTAGTCCGCCTTCAATCTCCATAGCCAATGCCTTGTCTACCCACATTTCCATCTATTAGCCAATCTCACCGTCTTCTGGCTCAGCTTTGTTTACCCGTTATTGTATATTCGCTCAAGGAAATGCCATGCAAAAGCGGCTCGTAGTATGCTGCGCAATCAGCTTTAATCGGAGCAACACATAACTTACCTGCGCATGTCGCGGCAGCTCGCACCTGCAATAAAAAGTGCAACCAGTTATGTACATATGCTTCTTCACAGTTTTTTTTGCGCTGTGAAACGATTAACAATCAAGGCGCCATTGAATTTTATGAGATAATATCAAAGAAATTTATAAAACGGAAGCATATATTTCCCTAAGCGTTTTGTACTTCACAGCCTTGCGTTTCTTCTCGACCAGGAATTACCAAGGACTTGCAGTAATCGTAAGTTGCAATCAAATAGAAAATGGCAACTGAGCTATTTAATGCGCTCTTCTTTCATTATACGCCAAGATAAACATATTGTTTCGGACATCATAATCATCCTGAGCAAATACTGGTTTGTAATTAGGCTATTATTTGTTCGTAGCCATGAATTACTTCTGCAGTCATTTATAGCTGAAGAACAGCCATCCACTGCCAGAACGGTATAAGAAAACGATCAATTAATCATGGTTGCAAGCTAAAGAGCGTGCCCTGATAAAACCATACATTTAATTTTACGACGATTATTTTGATGTAATTAATGTTTACAGATCAGAGTTGGTTGTAGAAAAAGTGGTTCTCTATCGAACGGAATGGTCCGTTCAACATGATCTTTAGACGGATCCCACACCCTTAATAAAACTTTTGTAGATTCTCTGAAGAAAACCCGAACTTCAAAGAATCAAGATAGGGTTTACTTTTTTAACTAGCTCATCTGTCACTTTCCTCTTCTAACAGTTTAAAATATGACTGCATATACTTTCATTGGGCACAAGTGCATCGATTTTAAGTTTTGAAAAAGTCGCAAGAAATCAAGTTTAACAATGAGTTTACTGACTCTGGTTTTTAAATAGACCGGACGCATGCAAAATTAAATTTTTTCCGAGGACTGACTTTAGCTGTGGTAAAGTTGAATTAGTAAAGCAGCTGTGATTAGTTGCAAGTGCAAGCTCCCCAGCATCCCACTTTAATGAAAGCGACATGATTCTTAGCGACAGGATTCTTAGCGACAGGATTCTTGGAAGAGCTGTCGCGATGAAAATGATGGATAATTGCTTCGAAATTGTCGCAAGTTGCGTAGATATCATGTTGGATTATTTACTCGAACGCTATAATCGTTACAGGAGTAGTGAGTGGCTGGCAAATTGACTGTTTTTTGTCTCTGTGGGTTAAGATAACGGTAAGAATCAAACTGTCAGCCACGCATGAGAAGACATTTGAAGGGAACTTCTGGCAGCGCTTTCAATTTCAATGGCAGTTGAGCTACCTGAACAGAAAGCGAAGACAATACTTAATTGAACCTGACTTGAAGTGAATTAACTGTTTCAGTAGATCATTACTCATGCCGCCTCAATGATTCATTCAATCTTGAAATACATCTCTTGCACACACAAAAAAACAGCCAAGTGTCAGCCATGTTTAAAGAAACTGAAATTGCTCACAACTAAATGCCCTTCGACTGGCTGACACAATTTTTAAAATGCGATTTAATGACCACCTCAAGTAGTGGAGTCAAGCCATGATCGCATCTACTTCATCTTGTAACACGTACTGCGTAGTGAGACACTTTCAAGCACTTTTAAAGTGCGAACAATCAACATCTTTCACAGAGTTGCATAAATCTGTCGAAATTGCATAAAAGCATTTTACAAGACTTCCTTTTTCGCCTCGTTTGGAACGGCTAGAAGCATCTCCTTAAATGCTAAGAACAAGAACTGCATGAACTGATGCTTGTGAGCTTTGTTGTTGTCACTCGACCATCGGATGCGTAGCCATGGAAACTCTTTACATCTTCTTGTGAGACCAAGATCTGAAGTTTTTCAAACATCCTCTGATTTAACCGCAGCTCAAGCAACAACATAAAAAGCTGTACGTTTTTGCAACCTTTGCTCTGCTAGCTTCATCATTGGCTGTTAGTATAACGCGCTTCCGCATTGCTGGCTTGAAACTTGCAATTCAATTCATGTAATTAACGCTTTTGTTCTATTTGTAACTTACAAGGCAATGAGTATTTACCATACTCCATTTCCACCCTCAGCTCCATAGACTACAGCAGCTCTGTCAGCCATGTAAATTTTCTCTTGCCAAATTTCAGCCAGACTCTGTGTCAATATCTCGTTTACTAGTCTGGACTGTTCAAAATTCAAAATCCAAAAGGAAAGTACGCCGTCATAAATCAAGGCAAAGGTGAAAACTGAAAGAGACGGTGGCGGAGGTGAAGTAGGTTGCATTCGTTTTTGTTTTTCTGATCACGTCTGGTTAACAAGAATGATTACATCCCATTTAGACAAGAGAGATGAAACGTCCAGATTTATTGCATCACCACCGGATTAGTTCAGTCGGAGATTACATCGTGAAGATTAGAGAATATTGCTTGCAGATTCTTGTTAGTGAGATCCGAGCCTACAATTAGCGTAAATAAACCGACACTGTGTAAGCTTATAGCTCACAGCTTCTCGTTACTCATTTGAAAATCCTACAGCTTGTTTGCGCTCAACTTATGGCCACTGTTGAAAAACACTGTAAACCAAAAGAAACCAACAACAAGTGTAGCAGTACGACCAAGTGATGCAACAAAATCCTCAGCAATTTGCCAACAAGTTTAGGCTACGAGAGCTCCTGATCAAGTATTATTATTTGCTTTGATTTCGACAACAGAACCTTCCACATCTTCTTACCTGCCCCAGAGCATAATCTACGACCGAAGAGTTACAGTTACAACGTGTTTTTTGAACGGTTGCGAAAGAATGCTTGTTCGAGAGTAGGGGATCACGGTGCTCCCAGCGTCGTCTCAATTATAGACATCAAACTAGATTTTATCAGAAAGCATCAAGAATAGACTCGATGATTACATGGCAATAATAGTGAATTGGCGAATATTTTTCAACCCTTAGGAGATGCTTGACAGTGCATAGACGTTGGATGAATTGCTCAAGTGTTTCTCTAGATCATTCACGCAGAAGCTTTCCAATCTCGCTCTTCAACTCCTGTGTACACACGGACCTTTGACTTTATCGGAGTGGAGAGAGAGAGAGAACAAGTAAACAATCGCCTGTAACCGTTAGACAAGAATCAAAATGATTATTTCACATCTTTTACAGTGAGCGATCGAGAGGTGTTACTATTTCGCAATAAGTGTTATTTGCGTTCCAATCAGAAAGCATAATATGGCGAAGCTGCATAAAAATTACACCTGAGACCCTCTCCCACCCGTTACTCTGGTGTAATGACAATCCCCGCTGGTATTCCATTATTGTGCGTCAAATTAACGCCTTCTCCAATTATAAACGTTGGTTTCTCACAGCGACCGGTTCACGGTCTCAGGCCACACTATAAATGCTGCAATTTCAACACAATAATGAAAATAAAATTACCAAGTTTTATCACACAAATTTTCCTCAGCATAATTCTTAATGTCTCTTGCTCAAGCTTTCAGGAGATCAAGGACACGTCCCGAGGAACGTGGCACACTTGCTTTAATTTCATCAGATCAAAAGGACTAACTGCGAGAAAGACTATCGTAATTTCATCTGAAGCCAAGGTCCTGGCAAATTCCCACAATTATATCATGAATGTGCTGTATATAGACACCCATGATGCTTCACAGACAAGAGTGGCACACGCGAGCATTGGATGATGGTCACATATTGTCCACTCGAACATTTGACTGCAGTGCATTAGAGGTAATTGCAGCTTTACTGATAGTTCTTCCCTCCTGCGCTGCTGATTCCAGCCAGCGCAAGGTTGACGACGCTGATGCGGAATAGATGCAATGTTGACGTTTACACAGATTGCCACTCAGCTTGCATGAGAGCATCCCCTGTCCATCAGCACGGGAATAATTAACGGGATGGTTTTTTCTCTCAATGACTTGAAGCTCTTGAGCAGAGCCTTGATGCTGTGCGATTACAATTATCGTCATTTTTCAAATGAGAGAGAATTAAGTGAAAATTGGGACTTGCCAACCAAATAATTGCAAGGGGTGGGCCAGAGTTCACCAGCGATCCTATCGTCGCTTCCCCATAGACGCAAGTCCTCAAGAGCTCACGTAATACGTGTGCAAAGGACAAGGGTCGCTAACAACGCCACAAGCAATCTTGAGATATTGTTTCATTTTCATCTGTAAAATTTTGTACTGTAGCATGTCGCTCCTATTTGCTCAACACATTGACACGACTTGAGACAAATGTACCAAATTCGCGTTTCATCACACACGAGTAGTGTTCATCTCCTGTCTAATGCATTGTGATAGCTGTTCTCTGCTCCTCTTCAAAGTACTAGTGTGAAGGCAAAGCTGAGCGGATTTCGTCGTCGAGTAGACAATTTTACAACTGTAAAGGTGCAGGAGCTGAGGTGAACGAAGGGACGGATTGCGATCATGAGTGTGCAGATGCTACGAGAGATGACGAAGGAGTCGGGTCGGGGGACGAGCGTTCGCTCATTCACAAATCCTGTTCTGCGTTATCGCTTTCGTTTGTTTAATGCTGCAAAGGGCGATGATGATACGATGATGATGGGAAGAAAAATGAAAGTAGGTTATAGACAGTAACTTTTTCTCATAGCCCTCCAAGACCCTTCCCTTTCAAATGGAGTTGGAGGGCCGAGCACTGCTGAGACAGCTTACAAACGAAGTAACGCCGATTCCACGAGTCGCTCTTAGACCATAGACACAAGCTAACGAATGGCAATAAAAACATTTTCCACTCACTACTAAATCTAATAAGCACGAAATCCCGAAGGGTTCCCCGTCCAACTGCGACTGGTGTAGGAAAGGGAAAATTATTTTCATCGCGTGCCATGCCGCACTTTGTATTCTTTTCATTCCTCCTAATGTTTTTCTTCCTCCGGTTAAGAAAAATCATGCAGCCTTTCAGCACCAAACTCGACAATCTTCACGCTTCACTCTTGACTCTGAAAGCAAGTGCTCTTCCAGGTGAAAATTCCATTGCAGTCATTTAATACTTGTAGGACATGAAACGGGAGCGCTTTCCCCATCCCGATACATAGCACCCAAGACTCATTACAAAACAAACATTTACCGACGAAATCATCTGGTCCTGCCTTGCCAACACGCAGTGTTTCGCTCAGACTGCAGAGCTGGACGGTGTGATGGCATTTGGGAAAAGTCATCCTCGTGACTGCTTCTAATGGCCGGAGCACGTATCAGATGGAGAAATTATGTGACTATGATAAGCCGGACGGGTTATGTGGCTCGTAAAAACCTTTTGATATGGCTAACTGAGATACCGTAATGTCTATAATTTCACACTTGTCCACAGCGTGTAAACTGACGAGATGGAATTACGATACATGAGAATGAAACGACGACGTCAGAGCGAAAAAGACTACATAGTGAAACATGAAACATTGGTTTAAGGTGACATTTATGCAAGGTAAAACGACTCATGTGCTATAATATTCTGACATTTTATAATGTCTTCCTCCTGCTACAAGTCTGAAGTTAATATCATGCGAGCTTGCAAGGTAAGCTAGGATCTTGTAAAGCTAACGTAAGCTTGTAAACTTATCTTCGAAGAGTTGTCACGAGTCGAATTCGTTGCAATCATGAAATCTAGCTTATATTTTGCATTTGAAGATTTTCCAGCAGGCTAGCAGCATTTGGCTTAAAGTGAGTTTTAAGTTGGGATTTTTCGCACATCAATTAGTAGCTGATACCATCCATGTCGTTCCTGCTGTACCGATCTTTTGTTCATCTGCCAGTAATACGCAACCTAGTTCCGTCACCATGGCAACGCTCCTCTCCGAAGTAATGTATCATTCCATTGACTTCAACAAGCCCCTTAGCCCCTTATTAGAAACTACTTGGGAACTGCAATAAAGCCGTGGAAGAAACGTTTATTTGTTTTGTAAGAGGAGATAAATTATAGTACTTACAGTTATTATGATGGAAGCATTTTTTCTACTTTGGAAACCAGCTTTAAGAAACAATATTAGTAATTTACTCTCGAGGCACAGTGGCGAACGCAGGCAAATGTTTAAATTGGCTCACTGTGAGCTTGGACAAGAATGGGTGAGAGATATGAGATAATAATGTGGCGAACGCAGGCAAATGTTTAAATTGGCTCACTGTGAGCTTGGACAAGAATGGGTGAGAGATTTGAGATAATAAACAATTTGGTAGCTCTGTGAACACAGCCATCCTTTAGTTGAGGTCTGTGAGCAAAAATCTATTCAGCATCGTTATGACATCGTATCTGCTCAGGGTATCATCTTAAGTGGGCCCATAATAATGAGTTACGACCATACAGAAAATGAATACGAGTTCGGCAATTTGAATGGGAGGAGATTTCAAGTAAGTGTCCACGTCAAAATTCCTTCCATGCTCTGCATACATGTGAGTTGACCGAGACTCTGTGCCAACACCGTGTTCTTCAGCTGTGAGCTTCATGAAAGCTTGATCTCTTTTTTTTCAATTTGCATCGCCTTAGATGAGTAAGCCCAAGGGGACCGTCCTAAATATTTGGATGAGAGACACATTGAAACCTGGTAACGCAGAACGCACGCGTAATATAATTTCCTCAAGTTGCGCTCTCAGTCTTTGATTGTTGCATCACCACGAAACCAACCTCATCTTCGTCACTAGGACACAAACCTTAAACTTAAGCCGTCCACTTTCTAATTACCACCTTAAAATAAAAGTTAATTTTAATTTCACTCTCTGGATTCCAAAATCAATACGAATTAAAGAAGCTCTACGTGTAGCATTAGAAGAACGGCTACTCTTAAAATACAACCATGGAGCAACTCTATGCCCCTTTCGAAGGTATTGACATCCTGAAACAAACTTATAAACTTGGCGTCACAGCCTATGATGCATATGTATGCCCACAAATATGAAAATTTGCATCAAATTCTTCAGATAAGGCAGTTTCAAGTTCGTTTTGGCGCATGCGGTAAAAATAAACAGATCGTGTCACAAAATAGCACATTGCCCCATGCCCCCTTCCATCCCTTGCTTTGTTCCCGTGTCTTGACAATGAACAATGTGGTATTCACCGTAGATGCAGGTCTTATGAATACATCTTTGGGAACTGCAGTGCCGAAAGAACTTTTGCTTCTAAACACTCGAGAATATTGCAGAAGAAGGATGGAAACTGGTAATGAATGAAGATTGCCAGACAGCAACAATGCCAAATAATGCACAATTCATATGCAATAATGTCCATTCTCCAGTAAGTACGAAATGTTATCAGCTCATAGTAAGTAGCGTCGTTGCATCATTTCAGGCCACTTTCTGTCCCTTGCATCACCACAGCCCGAGGACAAAACGCTTGCTTTCATTTCACGAGCCACAATGCAATAGTAATGACTGCTGATCATTTGATCATCAGCGGTGCAATATTGAGCGACATTAGCCATCGTTGAAGGTAAGGTTGTTGTGGGTGCTGTGACTGGCCTAGTTCTTGGCCTCAAAACTTGGTTGACTCTCAAAAGTCTGAAATTAAGTCACTCTCCTCGATCCATTTTGACGTGCTCAGTTCTGCAGGCAATTAAATGCAGTTACTTTGAGCGCCAGACCGTCCCAAGTCCTCTGACCAATTCACACCATCCAGTTCCCATTTATGGCATTAAAAAAAACTCAAGACGAGGATTTCATCTCGCATCAGGGCCGCATGATCGGAGCTTGGATTCTTTGATGAATCTCTCAAAAGATGTTTCACCACCACACTCTCCATGCGCTGCCCTCATCTTGACTCGAAATGTCCTCTGGCTTGCGAAAAATAATTAACTTGATAGGTTGTACACTAAAATGAAAGTGTGTCTCATCTCCTCTTCCCTTGCAGACATAACAGCGTCATCCGTCATCCAGATAAGGGAAACGTTTCAACACTTTTACCGACTGCCTGCCGACCACACTTTCACGCTTGCATGTTCCCTCCACATATGTGACATTTCCACATCATCTTTAATCTTCGGGGTCACGTCGTCAAAATTATGTTTACCCGAATAAACAAGCTGTCGTGTGGAAGTAATTACTAGAGTCGGGATGAAAGCCTACTTCCTTCTTATCACGTTATAAACCACTGGTTCATCAGCATCACTGCAACCACCACCACCGTCCTCTTCCCCCGACCATCATTTCCTTTCATTTGCCTAAACTAACAACATGACTCAAGCCCGTATCCATTCCACGATAACTGCACCTCTTTGCGTCTCGCTTAATTATTTCACTATGATAATCCTCCTAGTATGCTTTCACCACCGGTACTAAAGTTTCCCAGGAGACCAAAGGATCCGTCCTCGTGCAGATGAGTCGGAGAGCCATGTTTGCACTAATTTTTCTGCAGTGCTTCCTCCTCATGTCGTTTCAGCATGAAGAACCGGAACATAGGAGAGATATTACGACTCATCTTTGCGAAATCTGCACCGTATATTTGCAAGACGGGCTACAGGAAACCGGCATGTTTGTACCTGTCCTTTTGACCAAGGCCGAAACTTCAGTCAAAGGGTACATAAAGG
>VRMD01002084.1:0-14338 GCA_009872375.1 Sminthurides bifidus | reverse complement strand
GAGAGAGTGAGGACGGATTTGGTTGAAAAGAGGAATTACAACAACGTGTGTCATGTCATCATTCGTTGAGGTTATATTCGCAAAGGGAGTTTTTACGCACACTTTGTCGCGAAATTGGGCAGGGTCATAGTTCCCTCGTGGGCTCTTAGTCACCGAGATCACATGAAAAGTAGTTAACCTCACGCTTTGGCATTTGCCTCTCTCCTCCTGACTGGAAACTGGATGAGATAGTAGTGGAGATTGTGCACACAGTCTGTACATTTCCGTTCCGTGGCTAAAGGAGTGGAGACGGAGACGGTGAGCATGAAGAAGATCCCGACCGGCCACATAAATAACACATGGACGAGAGAGAAACGAGATAAATGTTTACAGTATCTGCGACTGAAAAGATTAAGCGTAAATAAAATTTGATATGATGTAGAATCAATTGAGAGCGGTATAACGGAAGTTGGCGGAAGCAACAAGAGCTGTGGATTGCGGAACTGGCGGGAAAGGAGATGGTGTTCAAGAGGGAGAGAGAGAGAGCGAGAGGATTTATGATTCTATTGACAAGAACAAGTAGGAAGCTTGTTCCAGTAATTCGTAAAAAGTCGTGGAGTTGGAAAAACGGTGTTTGAAACAGGGGAAGATGGGGAAGGAAACGAGATGAATTCCGTGCACAAAGGCTGCATTGATGAGCTGGAATGCATGTTGGCAAAGAGGAGACAACAATAAACTCGGAAGGATGTATCTCGTCTCCTTTGTTGGCTTATTGAAATTCCAGACATAACTGTTGTATACGTAGCGTAATGCGTGAAAGAATAATTTGATGCCATGACTCCAAACGACAATGACCGTTTTGCATGCAAGCAAACAAGAGCGCTCGCAGCTTTTTATACCGAGTAGTCATTGTCAGCCTTTACAGGACCGAGTCACTGCCTACCAAACCTCTCGTGCCAACAAATGGCACTGGTTCATCTACAGGGACTCTAATCCAAGCCATCGTGTCCTTCGTGCACACGGCAACATGGAGGCGCAAGAGGCACGCTTCCGAATCTGATTTGAGCAAGATGATTCTAGCCAAGAACTAATGAGTTTGCTTAACTTAATAGCCTCACGCCGTCAGTATCTGCATGCAAACCAGGTAAAGGAGGGACGCAACATTGCGAGAAACTCCTCTTAGCTATTAACCGACTACAGTCTACGCCAGCTCTTAAGGTGGTCGCCCGGGATTTCAGAGGAGAGATTTTCCTTTTTACCGGCACACGAATGAAGAGACGGGGAAGAGAGCAAGATCATGAATGAAAATAAGCCGTAAGAGATGTACTTCTGAGGTGGGAGGTAGGTAGGTAGCGGAGAGAAAATTGTTAATCAAATAAACTGCATATAGTTAGTGTGTATATACTCGGCGTAATTGTGTTCTACAAATCCTCTGGAAACCAGAATTTTATGAGCAAAGCACAAGAATTTCTCTCTATGAATGTCATACACTTTTTTTCCACCGAGAAACCAATGTGAGCGAGACGGTGAAGCTCGGATGCTTCTTGGATGTATGCATACTGAATTAGTTTGCAAGGCAATTGAAGAAGGAGCAGTAGGCTGGAAAATATTGTTACTTGAATTTGGAGAAAAAGTATTCTAGTCCTCCTTCAGATTAGGATTATGCATGTAGCTTTTTCAAACATACCCATCGTTTAAATAGTTAAGATAAATTTTGATAAACACGGGATTCAAAACTGGGCTTGAATGCCTCAGCAGGGTACTGTAGTCCTCCTGATATGTTGACGGAGGCATGGCCAAGAAAACTTGAGGTCAAAACTGGCTTTTCAGCTCCTCACATTGGCGAGTCACAGGCTCATTGATTATCAGGTAAGAGGGGAGAAAAAAGAAAGCCCCGCCCCATGCTAAAGTTAAGTTGTTTTCCTCAGGTGAGCAAGCAGGTAAGAGTCGGGGTTGGTGGTATGGTCTTGCAAGTTGCACTACTTCAACAATTGCTTGAGGTGCAGCGTGCATTGAAGCAGACGAAACCACCCTCCTTCTGCCTCGAGCACACCTGTACGTGGTTTGCGGCTTAGACAGGGCGGGGCCTAGACGTTTGTGTCTAGACAATGCACCAGGCCCGTCAGCTCACACCAACCAGGTACGAGCATATCTTCAACGAGGGACCATGGCAACAATGTGAATGAAACTGCACAATGGTGGAGGTCTAGTGACAAGAAAGCTCACGTAATTCTATGCATTAATGTTCCTCTGCTCGTCATTCCTGATTTTGATTGCGAGTAGTGCGTTCTACTCGTCGAGCATTCGATTTCAGCGAAAAGCCCCTCTGTAGCTTCGCTATAGACTAGTGCTTTCACAGCTGATGTGCCTGCCCACTGCTCGTGATTTAAATTCACTCTGAAGGAAAATTATAAATTGTTGGCCAAAGCCCTTGGTTGCAATTCATGGGCCTAAACGTGTGGCAGAACCTCCCTGGCGCTCCTCTCATCGAGCTGCTTCAGGAGCCAAAAGTTATGGTGCCAGCATCAGGAGCACTTATCGCTCAAGGGTTCATATAAACTAAAAACTAATTAGCACCCGAGATAAGAAGCAGGGGAATAAAATACGGTCCAGTCTCACGACCACGTAGGAAAGAGCCGTGCAAATCTTACCTTCGGTTACCCTGTGAGAAAGCACGGGCCCATAGCACTGGTGAAGTAAGACACTATCAGTTATTCGGCATGTGTGAATTACAATCCTCCTGTAATTTCTTCCAGGGTCGACCTAACACCCGTCCCCCTATTAAGGAGTTGGGCTATTTACTACTGATATTATGTGCTATACTTCCTGTAAATGCACAAGGTAAGGCATTACGTTCGTTCAAATGTGGCTTTAGCCTTGTCTTTCTGTAATTGTGGTTTAGCTTGTATAGTTAAACGCTTTTAATTGTTACATCATAGCTGCGAGTTTGGATTGAAATCAATCCATGTTTTATTAATTTCCATGGTACCGTTCCTTTTGAGAAGACGGCTGCTGAGTTCTCTTGTGAAAACTAAGCAGCCTTTGTTTTTTGTCCCTAGCTTTGTAGTCGAGTTTCGTAAGGTACTTTGTCTGGAGTTGAAAAAGCAAAATGGATGTTGAAATAAAGTGTACTCTTTCATCTAGGACAATGCTTTGGTGGGGTGGAAACGTACGAAAAGACGACAGGTATGGGGATGGCAGAGAGTGACTCTCAAGGACTTCTACATCAGCCGAATTACCGCAGTAACGAGGGATTGCACAGCAGTTTGCCGACAAAGTACAACATGTAAAGCTTTCACCGTGGGTAAGTGATGTCAAGGAAACTTTCCAGATTGCTTCGCCGCAATATGTACGGCATGTACGCTCCGCTGCGGTATTATCCCGCTCTGAGAGAGAATGAGAAACTGTTTGTTTCACGTCCTGTAAAAATTACACGAAAACTTCCTCCAATCCTCAGACCGATATTCAGCCCTGCAAGCTGTTTTGAATTTGAGAATCCTGCTATTAACCTGTCCTTTATGGGATCGACCTGACGGTAGATCCTCGAAGAATTGGGCTTTTAAACATTTGTACGGTGCTGATTGACTGAATGCTGGTTTACAGATTATGTGAAATCCCGGTGCGATTCAAACGATCGAGACTCTGTTGGACGACGGGACAAATTACGTGAGGATCACAGGACAAATTACTTTGAGAAAGTTTGCTTCCGAGGAGGTAAAGGATACTGGCAACTGCCTCTCTGAGCTTTAACATTCCGATCCTAGTAGTTCATCATGGTAACGTAGTTAATTTACTGGAAGGAGTCTCATAGCTTAGAATGATTGTCGTTGACAGTTCCAAATTTCTCGCAAATTTGCGGCGATCGCTTGTGGTCATTTGAGCGGGTTGTGGGCGCTTTCCTTGAAGGATTTGATGACAAGGAGGAACGAGGCGTGCAGTCAAAGACAGATTGCGAAAAAATGTGTCTCACGGAAACGGAATTTGTGTGCAGGTGAGCTACTTCTCTCTCTCTCTCGTTGTTTCCTCCCATTACACTTGATAGATTAGAGGGTGAACCTGTCTACGGAATTAGTGCCGTCCTTGCCTTGGTGGTAAGAGCTCTTTACATAGTGAGAGCTCAATCAGGAAGCTGAAAACCCTATGCCTTTGCTGTATTCTTTTCCACGACCGAGTTTGTATGTGCAATTCCCACAATAATGCCCACTAGCTAAGCAAATGGAAAATTGGTAAAAATGAAATAAAATCTTTGCGTTGTACTTGTCACAGCTAAATGAAAATGAATGCCGGGTGTACAATCGACAGAGCATAGGTTTTTTCCGAGTTGCTCGAAGAGCAAAAAATGACAATGGATAAACTTGTATAGCGTTTCCTAATACACTCTCAAATGCGACAGCCTGTTCTAGGCGTAGAAAGGGAGGAGGATTGCAGACAAGGCAGATTGGCGAAAGATTTTGCGAATTGCAAGAATCATGCTCGGGAAGATAAGACCTGATTTAGTTTAGCAGTCTAGAAAAGACGTTGCATGGAAAGGAAGCAGGTCACTCAACTACGTAAGACAGGAGCTAGGAATTTCGTCCAGGAAGCTACAGCGATACAATCAGAATAGTGCAAGGAGCGTAGCTTGAGGAACGTATAAGGATTTGGTGGAATACATGGGATTTGATTTGTGCAGATCCGCTGAATACGATGAATCCTTGAAGATTTGCCGTCTAAGCCGAGAGGACAGGAGAACACAGCCGAGTGCATTTAGACGTCAGCCCGGTATTTCCGTGGACTACTTGGAAAATCAATGTGTCAAACGTAAGTCAGGTTAACACGTATCACATCTCCTCGTGGTTCTCAGCGCGTAATGTTGTCGTGCCCATATGGGCTTGGAATGTCATCCGAGACATGCATCACGTCTCGAGCCCCCGCGCCGGCTGATCTCGCACTGGCAACTTGTCGTACGGCTGCCAGTTTCACGCCTGGCAAAAATCCTCCACTTACTGAAGCTACAAAGCGCTCTGGTGTTCAACAAAGGAAATGAGCTGGTCATGGAGTTGTTCTAAGTCCTTGTCTTGTTCACCGGTTAATTTGGAAACTGATTACAGAGCTCCCTGACTGCCGCTACACCTCCAGGCAAGATGTTTCCGTCATCTCAATGGACGATCTCCAGTATGCTGCTACCAGAGAAGATTGCGAATCCCTCTGCGATCACGTAAGTCCCAGAGCAATTCCCTCCTTCGACAACAATTACAAGCATAGTATACGAAATTACACGCAAGACCAGTTGCTAAACTATGGTCAAGCTTGGGAGCTGGCCTGGTGAGGCATTATGCATCGGAGGGTATTGTCCAATGCCGTTCGAAGTACTCCAAGTGGCGAATCGCCATTGCTATGAGAACCGACCTCTCAGGTCTAATGAATTGACACTACGTGCAACTAAAAGAAACAACCGTTGTGATTTCAGACTCGCGGATTCACATGCAGATCCACATCCTTTGCAGCTGACAAAAACTTTTGCTACCTTAGCGCTGACGACTCTGTTAGTTTGATGGGTGCTCCATTACCCCATAAGAAAGGTGCCGTTTTCTCGGAGAAGCAATGCTCGATCAGTAAGTAACGCTGGGAAATTTACTCGTTGGATTAGAGTAAGACGGAGAGCATGGGAAATGTTTATCAAGTTGCCAACTTCCAAAGTGCGGTTTCAAATCCCTTGAGACTCCTTTCCGTTCCGAGAGTTTTCTCTTACAAGCTAATCATTGCTGGGGAGTTTGTACAAAGGGAAAGAGGGTGCTTGCTCGCGAGAAAGGACGACCAAGACTACAGCGTAAGGGTGGGCTGATGATGAAAACGGAGATGCGCTCGCCGTATCTTTGGCACATGACCCTCTCGTGTTTGAAAAAGATTAGAGGGAAATGATTTTGTGGAAGTGGTTCAAGCTCAGGGTATGGAGAAAAGACTCGAGTTGGCCACGGAATCCTTGGACTTGAGATGAGTCCAAGGTTTTAGGGCTTGCTGCGTGTAAATAGGAGAAAAAAGTAACTTTCTCGGCAAGCCAACCTCCGTCCCGATTTGAGGTGAAACTAGGTCTAGGTTACGCGGGTGAAATGGGAGCCCGGGATGTTACACTTCTCGGAAATATTCCTCCTGCTCCTTCCGATCGGGTGAAAGCACAGTGCCTTGGCACAGCACAGCTTCCGTCCTGCAACCGGAGGAGGACGAGGGAGGGAGGGAGCCGGAGAAAACAGTTGTGCCTCCGAATGCATTACGTGTACTTGCCTCACGGCCAAATGCTCGGATTATATTCTTCTCAGCAGTTTTCCTTTCTTCTTTAACTTCCATCCCATATTGCCGTATCTATTCCTTCGACAACTGCTCTAGAGTATGGAGTATGGATGCGAATATATATTTGCTGGATCTCCATAAGACTCAAACCACCTCTCTCCGATTGAGACTCGGATGAAGGCCCAAAATGTCAGCTACAAGGTGGGAAAGAGGTGGTCGTGATCAAACGTTGCAACCATGTCAACGCTTGTTCCGTACAGGTCCTTTGAGCTGAATTAGCAAGGTAGATCGTACTTTGGATTTTTTAGTTCCTATCTAGGGAAATTAGGACGCGATTTTGATTTCCCTCAGTACTCTTTCCTCCCCTGCAGTACCACCAACAATGCACAATGTTAAGGAGATGAAACCATAAAACCGGAAGTTGCGCATGGATGAACGTTTTGTTATGCAGTCAGCTCATTGTGTGTGCGCTGAGGAGCGAAATCAACTTGTCCCACGTCAAGTTGATTCATGCACTTCGTGTAACGGATTCTGTGCAAGTTGACTTATTGGCGCCCTTTATTGCAGATCATTGCGAAGGAGGTCTTTTCACATTTGAGAAAGTGACGGGCCATTTCCTCCGAACGGCGAAACAAGAAGCGTTTGCCTTTGTCCGCCTCCGCACCGGGTGTCACTCTGGAATGCGTTGAACGATGCCGAGATGCGGGTGCAGACTGTCCAGCTTTCATGGTCGATCACTCTGCGATGCGCTGCTTCAAACTGGACCGTAACACTCAAGGTAGAGGCGAGGAACTTACGAGGAGAGATGGTCAGAACTACTTTGAGAAAATCTGCTTACGAGGTAATTATCCTTCCGAGCCTTCTTCACTTCCTCTTAGTTTTATTACACCCTCAAATCCTCATCCTCCACTATCTCATTATATTTTCGCCTTGGGTTAAACGGATGGTTACGTTGATAAAACGAGTAACGTAGTAACGTTACAGAATTAATAGAGAATGTTAGTAGCCGCAATATTAGACATGAAATGCTGGGGAAACCACGAGAATATTATCAAAGTAGCCGCAGTACGAGGTATTACACATGCTAGGGAAACCATTATAACGGGACTGAAATTGAGCTTACTGAGTCCCGAGTCGAGTGCAATCTTTCACAATAGGTCAATAAATACAAAGTAAGTTGCGAGGAATGAGAACACGCAGAAATTCGGCTGTGCGTTTTCCTGAGCCCCCAAATCAATATTTCAGAATAAGGAGCTTGTTTCCAGCTATCTTGAGAAATGTCTCGGCCAAGAATGGGCGAGAGCGGAAAAACAAATTAATTTACGAGTTTACTACAGTGATTGGACAGAAGTGCTCCGAGGCCAAGGTTAGGTGCAAGTGGTAGGAACTGCGTGCAAAAGAGCCTGTGCAGCTCGTCTGGGCCAGTACATAGCGGGACCGGAGGATAGAAGAGGGCCAAAGATGGCGGACGGTTCCGCAAATAAATGGAAGATGAAATTTTGTTATTGAGTTAAAATTTGAGCGGCGCCATCCTCTCTCATCCCTTGTATTTACTCTGACCACTGGAAATTAATTGCCCTGGCAGGAAACACAAGAGGATGTCGTGGCAGAGCCTGGGCCTTTGAGAGACGACCTGGACGTGAATTACGCGGCCATGATGACTTCGTCCTGAGGAACGTGCCGAGCAGGAGGGATTGCGAGGAAAGATGTTTGGCTGAGACGCGCTTTGTTTGCAGATCCGCCGAATATCATACTCAGGTAAGTCATCTTTCCAACTTGAGCCATCAGCTAACCGCATTACTCAATCTTCCGCTCTGGCATACAATAACCTGGAGCGTTAAAGTGTCCCACATCCTCCGTCCCTATCCCCCAGTACTAACTTGTGGCATTTTCTTCCGGGATAAGAGTAACGGATTATAGTTCTGCACTAAACGCTAAATTATCGCTGTCCCAGTTGGACAAAAACCTCTTTTCAGTAGATGAATTTCCATATATTTCATGCTCAAATTCCTCCATCAAATTATCAGTTGTAACGTTCTTCACGTCCCCATACACTGGAAGTAGAGCTGCAGTTAGTTTAGGTACATTTTGCCGAATGCTTTCTCAAATCCGATATTGTTTCAAATTCAGACTACGGAATGCCGCTTGAGCCGTGAAGATCGCCGAACTCGGCCCAATGATTTTGTGGAGGCGCCCATGCACATTGAGTACTTGGAAAATCAGTGCATTGAACGTAAGTGTTGTGATTGCTTCTGTTAGTCTCCTTTACGCTTGATGCTTGTTAAGGCTAAGGTCCGTTAAATGCAATTCAATGCAAAACTGTCCGTTGGACAGCTGCTCGACCTGTGAGCGAAACGAGAACCCGACTAATTTGAATTTTTTTCCTCACAATTTGAACACAAAGCGGATAAGAGATGCCCGTTTGAGTCCGTGCCTGACTCCCATCCCCGGTACCTGGACACGGTGGTGAACAGCGTTTCGACTGAGCCTGAGTGCGAGCAACGGTGTAATAACCACCGAGACTTCATTTGTCGGTCGTACTCATTCTATGCGGCTGCATCCCAATGTTTTATTTCTGGTGATGACAAAGGTAAGCCGCAATTTTTTATCAGCATCCTGATGAGATGTCGCGTGAGGCACTAAGCTATAATGACGCAGATGTACGCCATCCTGTCGACATTGAGAACTTGGGAATGTGCGTGTCGTATTTCCAACCGTGATAAAACCGTAGGTACTCCCCTCCTCCGACGTCCAACCTGGCGTCTTTTTGTGTCAAAAGAAAGAAGGGGAACGGAAGAGTGGAGAGTGAGAGAGAAAGTTGGAGAAAGCATAAGACACAGCTTCCTTTCAACATGACACTCCTGGAAGTATGTACATTACCGTATGGTGCTTAAGGTTGTGTCAAAAGAAAGAAGGGGAACGGAAGAGTGGAGAGTGAGAGAGAAAGTTGGAGAAAGCATAAGACACAGCTTCCTTTCAACATGACACTCCTGGAAGTATGTACATTACTGTATGGTGCTTAAGGCCAGTATAGTGGGGCAGGTAGACCTTGGATTTATCTCAGACAAGTTTCTGGCCTTCTCTAATACCAATGGTATAAAAAACAACTTTGGAAACGTTTACGCACATACAGTGAAGGAATTGATGACAGTGATGAATGCTGCTACTTTGTTCACGTTGTCTACTCTTTCAATCTCTTGTATTCATCAGATACTCTTCAGCCACGCTGTGTCGCAACGATTATTTATATGATTCATGACGGAAAATCCAAAGCTATCCTTAACCATATCTCTTACGTTTCCAACTTACTGCTTTCGAGAGCCTGAAAACGTTATTTCTTTACCTGCTAGAAGTAATTCAAGGGCAAGCATAAAACGTTTGAGCTGTTAGGTACAAAATTTTGGGCAGTACATGTCTTTGATATCGTGCATATATCTCATCAGATGTGTGTACTTTTGTGGAAAAATGATCCGAGTTTTTCGTATTTAAAAATAGAGCTAGACTCGTCGAAGCTACTAGACACTAGCGCAGGTAGCGCAGGCAGTACACGTGGTTTTTGGTACACATGAAGACTTTTGTGGTTTTTCAGCAGGTAAATCGAAAATTATTGTCTGTTAGCATTTCGATTTTGAATTCTGAATCTGCATTTTACAGCTTCCGCTGGAGGAGATGAGGCATTGCAAAAGCGACCCGGCACCACCTACTTCGAGAGAAACTGTCAGGGAGGATCCGTGGACCCTGGACCGATCACCAACACTATTGTAGATAGGCCCCTTCCTGGTCTTTTTGGCAACGGGATCACGGAGAAAAACTTTGGGCCAGCAAGGGACACGGATACTCAAAGTAAGTCAGGAGAAAGTATTGTTGCATTAAACAATAACAATACGAACGACCATGTTGTGTCGTGTCATACTTAATGACGTCAAAAATATGGAAACAAGTGTGGGTACAAGGTACCTTATGAAGTTACGTAGAATGAAAACAGTTTTGAAAAAACACTGATCACTGATCAGTGAGCTCAAGTTAATACGGTTATTGAAAGCGTCCTCTGACATGGATTGATTCGGGCCGTGGTTTTCAGTTGGACGATGTGCCTTTGGACGAATGACGTATGAGAAAGTTTCCGGGTACGAGCTCGAACGTGGCCATAGTTACTTGCTGTACAGGGACACGGTTCGCGGGATTTCAGACAAATGCGCCAAGAGATGTCAGAGTGATGTTAAATGTCATGCCTTTAATTTGGACTACAATCGGAACGAATGCTCGGCGCTCGAGTTCGCTAACGATGAAGTGCGCTACGACCTTCGACGATCTTCAGGAGTGGCATACTTTGAGGGAATTTGCTTACGTGGTAAGATAAACTTTTTGAAATAGCTTCATTCTCCTTCTCCTTTGTTCCGAAAGCAAGTTGGCTTTACAATTTTGCATGGCTGAAAGGCAGGCTGTGAAAGTTTGAGGGCCTCTAGGTTCCTCTCACGTGGGCCACGAGTTCTTTTCATGATTGCTCCAGCCTGTAACATGCTATTAGCCCTTGTGTGGACCTGAGTGGGGTGAAATCGGACGTGTTTTTTTGCATTTTCCTGGCAAAAAATCTTGTGACATTGTGATGACTCGTCAGTTAACGGTGGTGATGCAAGATGCTCAAAGACAGAGCGGAGCTCGAGTGCTGCAAAGGCAGAGGAGGACGTATAGAAGTAGTATATGTGGAACTAATTTTCAGACTTTTATCCCCTCCCTCTCCTCTGTTCATTTCCAGGTGGTGGATGCGGTTTACTTTGGACTTTTGAAAGAATTCCAAGTTTCCAGCTCCGAGGTTTCGACAAAGAAATTTACCGGGACGTCGGGAAAACACAATGCGAGGACAGATGCTTGGAAGAGCGAAGATTTATTTGCAGATCTGCTTCCTATGATTGGAAAAAGCGGGAATGCCGGCTAAGCAGAGAGGATCGATTCACACAACCCAGGGCCTTTGTTCCGTCCCCGGACTCGGACTACTTGGAAAATCAATGTGCTCCACGTAAGTCATCTTGAGAATGGCGAACATGTTTATTTTTTCTCTTTTAACTTCTTATTCCTCCCATCTCCCTTATTCTTTAATTCTGCCTCGCCTCCTTCTCTCTCTCTCTCTCCCCAAGTAGTAACCGTGCCATGCTACGTACAAGCCTCCTGCCCACAGCACTCTCTGCTGTGTATCTCTTGCCTCCTTGACTCTGAGTTGTCAACGGTTCTCTTATAGTATTTGCCCTTGTCTCCAAGAAGTCATCAAGACGGAGAGAGCGGGAGAGAGTGAGAGGAGAGAGAGAGAGAGAGAGAGAGAGAGAAAGGAAAAAAAGAGGGAGAAAGTATAATAGCCTCTCCTCCGGAGGCAGTAAACCGAAATCTTCTTAAGCTTCCACATCCATCATAACTTAATTCAACGAGCGTCCGCCGCAATCCAAGTGGACGTGCTCCATAAAAGCGACTTTTTACAAACATATCACTCCCCAACTCCAGTCAATCAATGATGGACACAAGACTAAATGGCCACTCTAAAGCAGCCCTCTTGCAGACGAGCACAGCTTGGCAAAAAATGGGAGTAATGTAAGAGGCCGGGAAGATTCGAGGAGGCCTGACTTTCTCCTGCGTGTTGCAAAAGAACTGTTTTAATCGTATACGATCCTTTTAATCTTCTCGTTTATTGAACAAGATGGCCGCAAAGTCAAAACATATTACATTAAGCGCTTTTTACGTGCTCCATAAAAGCGACTTTTTACAAACATATCACTCCCCAACTCCAGTCAATCAATGATGGACACAAGACTAAATGGCCACTCTAAAGCAGCCCTCTTGCAGACTAGCCCAGCTTGGCAAAAAATGGGAGTAATGTAAGAGGCCGGGAAGATTCGAAGAGGCCTGACTTTCTCTTGTGTGTTGCAAAAGAACTGTTTTAATCGTATACGATCCTTTTAATCTTCTCGTTTATTGAACAAGATGGCCGCAAAGTCAAAACATATTACATTAAGCGCTTTTAGAAGATTTCTGTCTCAGTTCACTCGGATCACCGAGTCTTGTATTGATGAGCGTTGACAGCATTGAAAAATAATGATCTCCGGATCATATCCTTCTCCCAATCAATGACTGGAGACGAGTCAAAGAAATACTTGAATTTCAACAGATCAAGAGAACTCAACTGGATATGTTTGTGTTTGCACAGAATCTACGAAATGTGTTTACAAGAACTTGCAACGGGACCGCTACCTCATTTACGTGGACAAGGCAGAAGCTGCACTGAACGACGGAAGTTGTCAACGAGCCTGTGATAAAGAGCGAGATTTCAATTGCAGATCATTCTCCTTTTTAACACCGGTAAGTACATAAACGTGCATGATACGCAATTCATGAATGAGTGTTCTATTCGTGTCCCTGGACTGGGTATATGCTTTTGTTCCTCCATCGTGTTTGTTGTACCCCACCAGTAAGCTTTTCGTGTAGCATTTCTCGTTCTCTAATTTGCAAATGGGGTTCGTCCTCCTTCTCCTGATTAAAAGCTAGGTGGAAGTTGAGATGCATCGCTCGTTATGCATCACAATCTCGGCTTTGAAACATACACCCTTTACTTGCTCGGCTCTCACGGCGTGGGAGTATTTGTCCCAAGTTACGTCATCGCGCTTCGGTAATGTCTCCGCCTGAGAGAGTTGAGGAATTCGGGCATGGAGCATCCTCCAGAGCGAAATCCCATCTCGCCTCCTTTTCCCTTTGACGCACTTTCTTGGCAATTTATAATGCAAGTCAGTAGATCTCTCGCAACGCCTGTCCCTTCCTGCTTTCTGTCTCAGACTCTGAGTATAACGAATGAGGGTTGTAATTACTGGTGGTGACGTTTGCAAGCATCTCATTTGTACGGAGGGAGAAAATATATGCCAGAGAACTATGCAGTTCAAAGAATCCAAAATGGAGAAGAAATCAAGGGAATCCATAGCAGGAACTTAATATTCTTCTTTCTTTTTCCAGCTAACGAGCCCGTCCCCAACAAGCACGAGTTTATGCCTTCTGAGTGGTGACACGGCCGCGAATGCTGGCCCCAACGCCTTCCAAGCACAGCCAGGAGCCGTTTATTCGGAACGAGAGTGCGACCCTCGTGGTATTGCTGGAGGTCAATTTGGCGGCGAGAGTCGACCTTATCCTCCCACGGGCTCGGAACCGTACCCAGCGGATCCCAGGCCGTACCCTCCCACAAGCCGCGATCCTTTCCCGCAAACTAGCCGAGACCCCTTCCCACCAACAATCCGCGAACCTTATCCAAGCTCGCCAAGGGATCCGCCGTACCCAACCCGAGAAAGATTTCCGGTGTCTAGCAGAGATCCATACCCATTACGTGATCGAGACTATTACTCTGGTCGTGATCATCCTTACCAGCGAGACCCGTATCCAAGTCGTGATCCCTACCATAGAGATCCGCCATACCCTACTTCTATCCGCGATCCGTATCCTCCCACAAGAGGAGATTACACCGGCAACAGCATCAGGGACTACCCGCCATCTGCACATCCGGCTGGCCAAGATCCTGGAAACTATCTCGATCCTGACTTGTCTCCCTACAGGTGTCGCTACACTGTTACTTACGAGAAAGTCATGGGGCATACTTATAACGGAGCGAGAAAGTGAGTTGTCCGAGAGGGACTAAAACGTTTTCCTCCTCTTCATTTCCTTTGATTAAGAGAATGGAACTTAGCTATTAAGGATTCCGATGGCTAATCACATACAAAATCTGATGGAATTTCACAGGGAGACCATTCCTGTTCGAACTGAGGTTGGAATCACGGCAGAATGTCTCAAAGAATGTGATCATTTGAGAGACAGATGCCTGGCAGTGAGCATGGAGTCGTTGAGGAGCACTGGTCAACGTTGCTTCTCCCTTGACAGATCATCTGAAGCAGATTCATCCTTATTGCACCCCTCTTCCGATTTGATACACTTTGAAAAGATCTGTTTACGAGGTAAGCCTGGCCATAAACGAAATGAAAGGTGACTTTCCAAAAGTTTATGCACGCCGCTGACGATTCTTTAATCTTTATGTATGCCCACGTTGTTAAATTTCCCATTTGTCCCTTCC
>VRMD01002083.1:0-14339 GCA_009872375.1 Sminthurides bifidus | reverse complement strand
GAACAACCAACGCCTTCATGGTTACTGAAATGCAATGCCATTGAAGAAAATTGGGTGAACGATAGATTTGAAAGCGTTCTGAGGTTCCTACCACCGGCAAAAACAAACGGCTCGTAATACCTGGAATTCGACAACTTGGAATTTTACAGTTAAGCCAAATTTCTACAGCTTCATGGATTTTACAATAAAAGAAATAAGCAGTTCATGTTACCTTGCTTTTTCGAAATTGTCTCCGACAAGAATAATAGTCAACTAATGCTATGCGGCAACCAAGGTTAGTAAGATTTTTGGTTTTGATCGGTAAGGATGGCGACTTCCGAGTTGTATTGTGACGACAAAGGTTGCAGATTAGAACCGATTAATCAGAGTGGTGGGTCATTTAGTGAAAGCGACTACGTCGCTCCAGTGTTGGGCAAATCAAAGCAAGTGGCCGTTTCAAAGAAAAAAAGAAGACGTGTGCAAACCGGCGGTGGCAAAAAAGGTGGAAGGATTCAAATTGGACGAGGAAAAGGAAGACGACGTACAGGAAAAATCAAAGAGTAAGAGAGAGGATTAACCGAGAAGAGGCGAGGCAAAGGCGGTAAAAGAAAACGCAAAAATGGAAAACGAAGCAACGGGTTCTCATTCTAGATACGTCAACTCATCCAAGGCTGATTACAGAAAACTTCCAGTAAATGTAGACATTCGTACAAATTATCATGAGCATACCAGCTACATACGCTGGTATATATTGCGTAGCATATGCTTTTAGTAATCAGTATTTGTGGATGGCCAAGAATCGACAAAGTAGAATTGTGGGCCCATGTACTGCCACATTTTGGGTGGGGTGGGGGGAGAGTCAGAAAAAATCAGAAAAACCCTTCGGGGGTCAATTATATTATTAATGACGGCCGGGGGATTATTTCAAATCAATGAGCATTTCACTCAAAGATTCTTGATGGCATAAAAGTTAATGTTATGGATTTATTTCTTTAGTCTCTCACAGAGTTTCTCAAAGACGTTTCCTGAGAAATTAACTGAAAAATTGAGATCATGCCTGTTGTAAACGAATCGACGAGTTTGAACTACCTGCAGCGATACACTTTCGTATCAGCTGTTTACGACGTTGGATTTACTGAAGTTTGCGTTTACAATAAGTCTGGATTAGCACATTACAGAAATTTGCTTCCTTCAGCCCCATTTTTGAAGTTTTATGATGAACAGTACGTAATTGTGATTGAGCAGGAAAATAAATTTGCGGCATCGACTGACTCTAATTTTTACCTACCAAAAGCTTGGATCGACTACAAACCTGGCTTAGTACAGTCAGAGGTTTTAAGCGGAGCCGATCTGTTTTCGCTATTGGGGATCGACTGGAAAAGCAAGTACGTGGAGTGTGAAACCATCTTTGATGTACTAAGTAATTTGGGTAGGAGCGTAACAAAAGAGTATGAACGGTGTCGACAGTGTGTTTCGCATCGATCTCGTAGGCATCCATTGTGCTGCTTCGGTTTGCTGCAACAGTATTTCTCATTATTGAGCGAAAACATTTTCGATAATTCAGCTACAGTTGATCACATGTTCCAGAAACAATTGCATCAATTTTTTCTACGAAGGGAAAAGTTTCTACCATACAACTATTACAGGAAGTATTGGTAGTGAGCTGTGTGCCTGAAATATGAACGATTATAATACCTTGAAATATTACAGAATCAGTGCCAATGCACGGAGTCCGAAACTTTCATCACCCAATGCAGCCGGTTTTGATTTGACGAGTGCCTATGATGTCAAATTACATTCAGGATGTACACAAATTATTTACACGGATTTAAAAATTGAACTTCCACGAGGTACGTATGGAAGAATTGCGGGCCGCTCTGGATTAGCACTCAAATCAAGTTTAAGCGTACAAGGAGGAGTAATCGATCCTGATTATCGGGGATCGTTGGCGTTATTCTACATAATAATAGTCAACAGCATTTCTGTTGGTGAACGTATTGTACAACTGATTTGTGAGCAATATATCATTCCACATTTGGAAGAAGTAGCACATTTGAGTGAGACAGTTCGTGGAGAACGTGGCTTCGGATCAACTGGTCTAAAGAATGTTCCATTTGGTTATTGGAGGTAAAGTCATTAACTTTAACAGGTTTTGAGTCTAGAGATTAGGCAATTTCATTCTTTACTTTAACGTTTTAACTAGAGGAGGAACAATGTTGTCCAAACCTGTGCGGAAATGTTTCGTCCAAGACCTGGATAAGGGGCCGATAGCATTGAAGATCGCTAGGTACCGTTAAAACTAGTATTTCCTTTTGCAAGTTGGAAATTTTTAAACCACGAAACCTAATGATGAGGAACGATAATTTCATAGATGGGAGAGGGAGGAATTTGAACGAATGGCTACTGCTTCGGAACGTTTATCTACCTTTAAGGAGATGGCTTCCTACTTCTCGTCTCATCTATTAGCAACATTTGGTTTTTCTTACGCCTGAATATCCAAACACAGCGCAATGCTGGTATTGTGGTCAGCATCAAATTCTGTCGCTACCTTCGATTTTTCAAATTCATGAAATTCATGCTAAAATGAACCCTTACTGTCCCCGCGTGTATGAAATTGCCATGAAAGAAGTAGAGTCTCCTTTCCAGCTGAAAATTGAATACAGCGAAGATGAAATTGCATTCATTAAGAAGATGATTGCAAAACCAAACTATGTGAGAGCTCAGGTTTTCGTAAAAAAACGAAATGAAGGATTTGCTAAGTAAAAGAGAAGCCTGATCATTTTTACACATTTTTGTTAGTTCTCAATTACCAATGACGGTGTTAACACATTGAGCAGAAATGTCTGAAAAAATTGTATTTCTTCAAAGTAATGCGTGTATGGATATTTTTCCTGAAAATACGATTAGCAATTTCCGGGATAAACTAAGTACTCGTCTTGAGTTTAATGAAGAATACGAAGTTGCTCTACTTGAGTGTTCCTACACGTATGGCCACACTATATTGCGGAAAAATGATTTGTTGCTTTGTGAAATTAAAAATCGTTCAGAAACTCATAGTTGGAGGCTTCCGCCGACGTTTTCGTTAAGAAACAGACTCTTAGTCCAGACAGTGCTTTGGAACAAATAAATTACTATACAGCAAAAGATATACGTAATGTTTCGGAATTGTTTTTTGCATTGAAGAATTGTGTAAAGTTTAATGCAATTAGAACCGATGAATATGTTTTTAATGCTGAAGTAAAGTGGAAAGACAAAAATCGAACCTCACTGTGGTTTGCTACCAAAGTTCGAGAAATATTAGGAATTGATCATAAAGAATATAAGGCACCAATAGATGCAGATGGGAACTTTACTGATGGTAAAATTATTATCCAAGGCACATATCCAATCTTTGAAAATGCTCATGCAGCTCGACTATTTATTTATTCAGATATTGTTAAATGCCAGTATACCGCTGATTCTCTTACTCCGTGTTTGCGAGTTGTATGTAATGACGGCATTTATCGGCGTCAGAAAACACTTTTATTCCAACAGCCGATCTATATGGACTTAGTGTCACGAAGTTTTGACGTAATACATATGTATATAAAGACTGAGACTGGTGACTCAATTAATTTTGAATTTCCCTGTTTTTCTGCGACTTTAAAGTTCCGACAGAAAAAATTACTATAAAAATGGACCCAGTTAACTACAATAATATGGATCCGGTGCAGTTAGGTGGCGCAATGCCTGATCAATTGTATTTTAAGGGTGTTGCCCGTCAGCGAGGTGCCGGAATTGGTGGATTATTTAAATTTCTGGTGAACAAAGTCATGCCATTTTTTAATTCTTACGTAGCACCACATGCTGGAAATGCTATTAAATCAATTATAGACGATCATGGAAAGGTTCCCATCAAGCAGTCAATCAGAAATCATTCCAAATCGGCTTTTAAAGCGATGGGCAAACAATTAATTGGTCAAAGTGGATCTGGATTTCGTCGAAAACGAAGCGCGGGAAAAAAAGTGAGGAAATCAAAACAGAAGAAGAAAACTAAGTGTAAAATTAATAGGAAAAAGCAATTTAGATTCTTGATTTTAAAAAAGAGCGTTTTGGACTAAAATATATTCCAAAATGCCGAAGTATATTAAAAAATCTGTTTCCACGAAGGCTGCTGATAAGCAAGGACCGTACACATTCTTGAGGCATGAAACGAATTTATTTGGTGACATGTTATTTGACGTGACATGTGCGAGCAGTCATGTGGTAGAATATCACCCGATATCATCTTTAAAAGAAAAGCAAGGTCCTTTAGAGTTTTTTGTCAAAGGTTCTGACACACAATATTTGGATCTTAATTCTTTGAAATTGTATTTAAAATGCAAAATAGTTGGTGCAAATGGGTCAGATGTTGTTGCTAAAACGATAACAGTTCCAAGTACAACAGATGATACGAAAACCATAGATACTGAACAAGACACTGTTGTTTTTCCAGTTAATTGCCTCTTCAGTTCTTTGTTTAAGTGTGTTGATGTAACGCTTAATGAAACTGCAATAACTCTGTCTAGTAATAATTATGCTTATCGAAGTTACTTTGAGTTTTTACTAAATTATTCAAAAGAGTTTAAAAAGTCATAAGGACCATGTACATTGTACTTTCCCGACAAGGATGGATCTATTTCGATTGCAGATTCTACAGATGGACCGTTTAAACGATTTAATAGCACAAGGCATTCTCGTGTATTCGAGATGCTTGGGAGACCTTTTGTTGACCTATTTCATCAAGACAAATGGTTAATACCTGGTATCGACCTCCGAATTCAATTGTCGAGGGCAACTGATGAATTCTATTTGTACACAAGCGAAGCTGGAAAACAGTTTAGCCTGGATATTTTAGAGGCAAAGCTTCTATTAAAAAAACGAACAGTGCTTCCCGCAGTTCTATTGGATCATATGTCGAAATGGGAGAAAACTCCCATATCGTACCCTTTAAAAAGAGTTGATGTTAAAACGTTCACAATCCCGCCTCAAACTCTGAATGTAATCAACGAAAATTTGCTACATGGACAAGTGCATTGTCGAATTTTAATAGCTTTAACACCCTCAAAAAACTACTTAGGCTCTTTCGATACGAATCCTTTTTTGTTTAATCATAATCATTTAACATACATCAATGTTCAAGTCAATGGACAGCAAGTATCAAATGTGCCATTACACCTGAATTATGCTGAAGATAAGCTTTTGGAGGCATATTCCAATCTTTTTGAGGGTCTTGGAATATCAAATGAATATTGCGGCTTGGATATCAGCAAAGAAAAGTTTAAAAGTTCGTGCGCTCTTTACGTTTATAATCTGGCTCAAACGAAGGATACCCATGCTTTGCCAACGTTTGGAACAGTTCGCCTTGAATTCAAGTTTTCACAGGCACCAGCTGAAGCTTTAACAGCCATTATCTATACGGAAACATCCTCCACTTTGCTCATTGATCGACAAAAGTCTGTATGGTACAGGGATTATCAACCATGAATACCGTTGAGATATGGAACGTCTTAAACACATTGTTTAAACGCAAATATGAGTTTTACGTCGTATCAGCCGATAAATTAAAAACCCTGACTTTCAACTCATATCCTGTTTTCATTTGTGCAAATGATAAACCAATTTCACATCCTGGTAACCACTGGCTTGGACTTTATCAACGCAGCAAAAATTCCAGGATAAGATTCTTTTGTTCTTATGGGATTCCGATGGAAAAATATGGAACATACTTCAACATATCCGTTATGCTGAATCTAACAGTCGCGGTAGAGTTGAGCAAATCTTCCATATTATTTAACAAGCAGAGTCTACAACTTGTGGACAACACGTAATATTTTTTTTGTATTGTATGTCAAAGGGATTCTCGTTGAAAAATTTTTATTTAAAACACAATAGAGACAGAAGAAAAAATGATGAATTTGTTGCGCGTTTTGTTGCGACAGTCCTGAAAAAAATGGAGTTTGTAATAGCGGTATCAAGGGGGATTGTTTTGAGTAACTTTTCAAGCTTATCCATTCCACGTATAGCGTTACATCCAATACGTTCTCCAGTTATGTATTGTATTGCAGAAATAATGTTTGACTTTGGAATTAATTTTCCAGCTAAAATTATTTCTTCCTTATGACTCCAGTCGACACCATTCCTCATTAACATCTGAATTATTTCTAAAGCTTTTGGTTTTATGCAAAATACAGCTATTGCACGTGGTCCCATTTTGGTTTTATCCATTACGCTTGAAACTTTCTTAGTAGCTTGCTCTACTGGCGTTGAAAAAAATTCCGGGCTTTGAATTTCATTTGTTTGACTTTCATTCGTGGTTTGAAGATCAGATTTCGGAGGAGAGATTTTCTGTGAGGCATAACTTTCGTTCATACTTTCAATCGTTGTTTCGAGAGCAGATTTTGAAGGATTTATTTTCTGAGAGGATGATAATTCGTGCAAAATATTTTGTTTCGAGTCAACTTCGAGGCTATGGGTGGAGAAATTCGAATCCATTGATGTATCTAACAATGAATTTCCCACTGATGTACTCTTGGTAGGTTTAATTTCTTCTTCACACGATCTGCATGACGCCGAAGAATTGGAAACCGCTGCAGACATAGCTGTGTTACTTCGAAGTTTGCATTTCTCGTTTTGGCAAACAGACACTGAAGGATTTTCTGTACTTTTCTTACTATTCTTTTTTTTTAATTTGACTTATTTGTTGCATTAAATCTTGATACCATCTGACTTTAATTTCGTCATCAACGTTGAGGTCAGTCGCTAATATTTTGCTGGCTTCATTTTCAAGCCGTTGAACAGGATCAAGCTCATTCAAACTTTTGAGAATTTTATAATCACTTTCGCTAATTAACTTCATACGTTTCACATTCATTTTTTGAGTAAATTTAATATAGTTGGTAAAACTGCGGATAGTAGAAGTGGTAGAATACCGGCTCCTGTTTGTGTCAATAAACGTTTCTTTTCCTTGATTGATCCTTTTTTACCATAAGCAAAACGTTTTAAAATGTTGTTGAAGCGGTTCAACTTTTTTCGTTGGATCTCTGGAAGACTTACGTTTCCATTAACAATGTTTAAGCAACACTCACAGAGGCACTTTATGTCATTATTATTTGCATGAGAAATGAGAAGTTTTCTCATTCTTGGTTTCGAGAGTTTTAATAATTGTAGAAAAGGTAGTGAATTCTCTAACCTGTGCTCATTTTAGCAAATAAATATCTTGCTCTACATTATCTATGCCTGGTGACTAACAAACGTCAGTCCTGTTCAAGGTTGAGTAACCATCTGTAGCGGATGTGAATTCTAGCGTCAATTTATTTGAATTTAGGATAAATTGAAAACCGTGAAAACGCCCATAATGGGATCCGAAAACATCAAAAAGAAATATTTGTCGTTGAGTCAATCTGGCGCTTTTACAGCAGTTAAAGGATTTCGAGAATCGCAGGAAAATAAGACATCATTAAGGAAAATAAAAAATGTTCTTTCAACTGTTCCAGCATATTTTATGCATAAACAAATACGACGTAACTTTGAGCGTCGTGCTATATTTGTTCCGTGCATTTCTTGGCAATATGTAATAGACCTTGCAGATTATTCCAGATATGCTAGAAAAAATAACGGTGTGAAGTTTTTACTGTGTTGTATTGACGCGTTTTCGAAGATGGCTTACGTTTCGGCACTTAAATCTAAAACAGCTGCGTCTGTTCTTGCTGGTTTCAAGCGTATCTTGAAGAAAAGTGGTTCCAATCCTAGATATATTCAAAGCGATGCAGGATCAGAGTTTCTGAACAAGCTATTTCAAAATTATTTGTCTTCACTAAACATTAAGCATTTTGTAACTGGAAGTGTTGTAAAAGGATCAATCATTGAGAGATGGATTCGAACATTAGGTTTGCGCATACATCGCTGGATGACGCATACGGGAAGGAAAGATTACGTGAATGTTCTCCCTAATATTGTCAAGTCTTACAATAATACATACCACCGTGCCATAAAAATGAAACCAGTGGAAGTTTGTGCAAGAAATCAAGCAGATGTGTTTAGAGCATTGTACAAGCATAGAAAATTCAAGTCCTATGAAGTGCCAAAATTCAAAGTTGGCGATAAAGTGTTATTAAGTATCAAATCATCGAATTTTCGTAAGGGATATATGCAAAATTTTTCTGATGAGGTTTTTCTGATAAAGAGCGTGAGAAAAACTCATCCAGTGACGTATTATATCCAAGACATGGATGGAAGGCCTGTATGGGGGAGCATTTACGCTGAAGACTTGATCAGAGTGAATTAGTACGGCAACAAAGCTTGAGATGTGCAGACTGCTGAATATTGTTCTAAATTTTTTTCGCAATATTTTTGATAAGCATCCTACCGCTTAGAGACTCCGGTTACCAAAAAATTGTATTTGTTGTGATTGTTCAAGTGCTTGCTGCCTTCAAACAAGTGTAATGTCCGCATTAGACCCCCAAGATGATAATTTAATCATAACAGCTGACCGAAGTCGCTCTAAATCTCCCCCTAAACGAAGAAGGGGAAATCCAAAAGAAGCAAATAGAGAAACTGACATTGTGGACATAAAACGATTTAAATCTGGGACAGAGACCATCCCGTTGGTATTGTCTGTCAATCGCTCGAGTTGTTCAGAGCCAAAAGCGCCTCCTGAAATTTTGCTTGAAGGACAGTTCAAATTATACTTGAACGAAAATTCCGGTAACAAGTTCTTAAATATAGAGAAAGTTGCTGATCCTGGATTTGGAATTTCTATTCCACTGGACTTAATCAACTGCCTTTATATTGCCCTGCAACAGTATCTCTGAAGGTATAGCATATCACGATATTAAATTATTTACATTTTCATGATTTTTGAACTATTCTCATGTTCGTATCCAATTCGTTTTAGTTGTGTGATAAATCGTATGTTGATAATTATTATTGGAATATGCTATACAGGTTGCTGATCCTGGATTTGAATTTCCTGTTCCAGTGGAATTAATTTACTGTTCTTACATCGCTCTGCAGGAGTATCTTTGAAGGTATAGCACATAACAATATTAATTTATTAACATTTTAGGAATTATAATGTGACATTCATCTTGATGTCCCGTTTGTTTTAATTATGAGCGGTAATGAATGTCCCGTTTGTTGCAATTATGAGTGATAATAAATTGCTGATAATTATTATTGTGATGTGCTATACAGGTTAGAAATGGGGAAAAAAAGGACATGCTTGATGTCATCCAGAAGAATTTTTTTGATGTTCAATCTCAAGAAATCGATGCTGAAAATGAGGAGGTAGAGATTCAAGAGGATAACGAGAGTTCAGATACCGAGGAACGTGAAACAGTTGAAAAGGCTAAATCTAAGCGTAAATTGAAAGCTATTACGGAAGCATCAGAGTCTGAAGATTCTGAAGAAGAAGACAATCCGCCAATAAAGAAAAAAAGCAAGCCATTAAAAGGAAAATCGCCACAAGGTGCCAGCAATCAGAGTCAAGAAAGGGTGACGAGGAACCAAGCCGTCAGTAATGCAGATAACAGAGCCAATCCAGGACCATCCCGAGATCCAACTTTTCTTGGATTAGGAGGATTTGGTACTCTGCCCAAAGTTGAAAGAGGTTCCACTGGTGTAGTAAGGGCTCCTTATCCAGCCCATGATATCTATTGTTCTTATGATAAAACTCCATGTGCTGGAAAGAATGTTTATATTGTCAAAGTTACGAGTAACGAGGGACAAACTCGATTTGATGCGATGAATATTCCGTATCTGATTCGTCGGCTGAGTGAATTTTACATGTGGTCAGGCAATGATGTAAAAGTGATTAAAGAATCACTTGAACTCGCAAAGGAGTATTGTACGAATATCGCTATTGAGCGTTCAGAACGAATTGCTGAGCTTTTAGAACAAGGAAAATCTTAAAAAAAAGGAATGAAATGCAAAGATACTTGCTGATGAATTCTGAAACATTTTTTCTTTTATTCATGTAAATAAACGCAACAATTTTCATCCGGAAAAATTGAGGATCGTATTCTTGCATCTACACTTTGTTTTGAATTGAGGTCTATCAAAAAATATACGCAAATGGTTTATTTGATGCTTCACGAAAGGCATAATCTAAGACGGTATTTCTTTTTACATAGTTGATTTGTCTTCCTAGGGTGCTTATGGTAGTAGAATCTCGAGGTGAGTTAAACACTATCATGTATTTAGAATTTAAAGAAATTGTTCTTAATCCTTTTGGAAACATCGCCTGCACTAGTAAAGCCACTGTTAATTGACGGTGGTGGGATATCTTGGTAAAAATATTGGTTACATTCATATTAGAAATTGCCACATCCATCGCATCATCTATAATCAAGAATGTAGGTTCTTCGTTCCCAGGAGGTACCAGCTCGTCCAACTTTTCCAGTCCGCGGATGTATTCAATCTTCCGGCCTGTATTTTCAATTTCTTCTTTCTGCATAGCTGCAAATATTTTCGGCTGATTCTCACTGTATGAGTAAACTATTCTTGCTAGAACAGGATACATGATTTCCTTTCGTCTTTTAATAAGTTCTGCAATTAAATATGTTTTTCCACAGCCAGTTGGGCCACAAACCAATATGGTTGCTGGAGTATGCAGAGTTAAATCAAACACGTTATCTCCCTCCATTTTGCTCACTGACTGACTAGTTTTTGCACATATTTTATTTTCTTATACGAAAATGACCGTGTGGCAAAGATAGATTTTTGTCCAGGTAATAACGTTTTACGTCTAAACACATCAAGGCTCGTTTACGTTTCCTACAGGTTGACAATTTGTGATTTTGGCTCTGAATAGTTTTCATTGACAAACTAATGCTGGAATCACATTTTAGAACTTCTACGTAGTCTGAAAATTTTAAATGATTAGCGACAACATGCTTGCTTATACCTTTGCACTTCTTTGTTTCCTCAACCTTTTTTGTATGCGTGTTAATAGATCTCGTTGCATGCAATTTCGGTTTAAGCGCCACAATATCTGTCACAATTTCATTGGAATGAATGTCTTTCATCCTTCCTAGTACTTTACTTCCTTCGCCGCAAAAATATTTTCCTTTAACTGGATCCTTCTGGTCATAATCCGACAGATCAAATCGATTTCGGTCCAACCACATGTCTTGGAATAAATTGTTTGTTTCCACCCGATAGTAAAAGGAATCTGGTGATGGAATATCAGAATTTATTCTATCGTAATATCGAATGAGCCATTCTTTTCAGTTTCCACATATAACAGAATTGACAAATTTTTACCTGTGTCACCATATATCAGGTTAACCTTATCTCCATACTTTGGAAGCAAGTAGTTATAATGAAATAAAGCCATTTCATTTTTACTATCATCGAGAACGGCCAAACCAGCTGCGGGGAATTTGTTCAATTGAACAGATTGTTTCTTCATAAAAAACATCAGTATGTCGCAATTCTCAATGTGGGCTACGTGCTCTACTGTACTTTTTCTTAGGAGAAGATTTGCCTGCTCACGAGTTCGGACAAAATTTATGCGCTGATGTTTTCGGACATTTTCACATGTTTTACCTGCTCATAACAAAAAATGAGTTATGAAGAATTTTCTTGGAAACAAATCATGCACTTTAACGTTAATCTCAATTGTTTCTCACTTACCGAAGCAAATGCAAACCAAAGACTTATAAAAATCTTTATCGAATTGAGTCGTAGCATTTTTCGTATTGGCAGTGGCAAAATCTACAAAAGGTCGAAGCCATGGACTTTGTTGGACTCGATGTACATTTGTTATTACAAGTCCGAGAGAAATATAGGTCTTTAAAACACGGTAATGAACAACATAGCAGATATTTGTCCTCAAGCGTCGATAAGAGTCGGGGAGTTTGCAATGAAGTCATGGATACGTCCAACTTTTCAAGCAATTCTTTTTGATAAGACGATAGATCTGACAAAGAAATCTTTTTCTTTTGGCAAGCCAGAGGATAGTCTGCAAAATAATCATGCAACTCGGGCGGAACATGCAGATCAACTTCAAATATGTAGCCAAATTCAGAATCATAGTCCATGTTCAATATTTCACTGTTCAAATTTTCTAACTCCGAGTTCCACAACCTTTTTTCAGAAGCATGGGCCCATTCGAAATCTTTTTGAAGCAGATCTTCATCCAACACCAGATAAATTGTTCATATCGAATGGTGCAATGTAAACTTGAGGCATCTGGGAATCGTATTCAGCTCCCATTAACTAAGTTTTAGCTTGTGCTAAACGAATTTTCCCCGTCGAAACAATTCCACCTCTCAATCTTTGTTCAGCAAATTCGTACATATCTTCTGACTTAAGATAATCTAAACGAATGTCACTCATCTTTATTGCTGCCGTAAATCCTAATGAGGGCAATGACACGAAATACGCAGCTTCTAATCCAAAGTCTTTGAACACACGAATGCGGAATAACGTGTGGATATCAGCTAGCAATGCTACATCTAAGAGAAGATAAACATCGTGGTAGTCACCCAATGTCTTGCACTCACAT
This sequence comes from Sminthurides bifidus, assembly GCA_009872375.1. Taxonomy (NCBI): domain Eukaryota; kingdom Metazoa; phylum Arthropoda; class Collembola; order Symphypleona; family Sminthurididae; genus Sminthurides; species Sminthurides bifidus. The sequence goes on along the minus strand of VRMD01002083.1, from coordinate 1,831 downwards.
GATTCCCACACTGCCTTAGCCCTTACATAGCTGCAATGAATTCCCCTGTTTAATCCCACCTAAAATTTTCAATTGATGGTAATTCTTCTTCATCAAATCTAAGGGTAAGCACCCTTTTGAAACAGTAATTGACGATCATTGCATCTTGAATCAAATAATTGATTTGTAACTATAAATTTATCGACCCCATCTTTTGCAGCATTCCTCACTAATGTTGAAAGGGGAGCGTTGAGGAACTGATGAGAATCAACAAATTTAATTACATAATCATCGTAAGTTTTAACTTGGATGCACATAAACTTTTCTCTTTTACGGCCTATTGCAGAGATAAAGACGCGTGTTGCAACGCGTGGAGAATGAATTAACAATCATATCCGGTTAAGAAATGAAAAAATACTGGAATTGATTTATCGACCCTCGCCAATAAATTACATCTCTTATGTGCAATTCCCAAAAATTGCCCCATAGTATGGCAATGATGATAAGCTAACTCGCGGAATTCGCTTCGTCGATCCAAATCAATTACCAATTCAGTCTTGTCCTCGATAAAGTCTGTGACCTTTTACCGCACCATCGAAACCTACAACAGCGATGACAAAGCCGCAAGCCACGAGTGTGTGAGTAAGCTCGGTTGAACTATGTTGATTACATCTTGGATCGATGCATATGAATCTTTCCTCACAATTATTACTCACACTTGTTTTCACATTAATCGCTTCAAAATCAGCGTAACATACGATTGGAGCTTGCAAGAGCTTAGAGTACTGCTCAAATTTAAAATGATTCTCCCTTGCAAACAAAACACGCTGCAATCCAAGACTACTGCAAAATTGTTCATGTATGGATAGCGTTGTCTCAGTGGTGAAACACTGCAAGCAATACGGACAAAAATGTTTTCCTCTAGATCTTGCACTTCCTAGCAATCGGCTTAATCCACACGTCGAGTTTTCAGTTGAGGTCCGCGATAGCGTATAATGATTAGATCCAGAATCATTATCAATCAAAAGCAAGAGATCCGCATGGTGTTCTCTTTTTCCACCCGTAACGAACACTGGGTAAATGTCTTCACGGCCATTATTTTCGCTAAAGTACTTTGAATCAAATTCATACATATACACATTGCAGCCGATCGATGGATTTGATTTGGAACTTTTTTTGATTGGAACTGCTCAATGGGTAGAGGAAAATCATAGTCGTGCACATTCAACTTATTCACTTCTTGCTTCATGCTCTTCGTAATGAGACTTGGGTTCTTATTATGTATGTATTCAAGTGTGAAAGCTCCAGCCAAACAATACAAAAAGCAAAAGTTGTCACCTTCATTACAAAAATGTATCACTGCATTTTTCTTTGCCAGCTTTGATGGAGTAGGAATGTAGGAACCGCCTGGATGTGTAGGCAATGGTTGAAATTCAAGTACATCCATCCCCAAAACAGAGATTTTTTCCAGCTGAAATCCAGAACCTAATTCCTGAAATTCCTCAATATGTAGCTCTAATACTTCCAGTGATGAATTTAGCACAAAGTTAATCATAGACGAGTGATACAAAGATCGCAGGCATGAGTTGAAGTAAAAAGTACCAGGCTGCATTTCAATTTCATTTTCCGTGGGACCTGTTCGCACCTTTATCACTTCAGCAGTAAGTTCAACTTTGAAGCTGTGGTGGTCTTGAATAAAGATTACTCAGAATCTCAGTCACTGAAACACTTACTCTTCTCGAATAATTCTCTGATGCATCTAATATTACGAGTAGCGAGATTTACATGGTATCTTCTAACCGTATTCTCCATAGACGATGAGACAAGTTGAAAATTGATATTTTCTACACTA